>BLSH010227682.1:1238714-1250062 GCA_018402905.1 Glandirana rugosa | reverse complement strand
AAGAGACAGGCCAAGCAGTTACACATTATGGCCATACATCATACAGCCAAGCAGTTACACATTATGGCCATACATCATGCAGCCAAGCAGTTACACATTATGGCCATACATCATACAGCCAAGCAGTTACACATTATGGCCATACATCATACAGCCAAGCAGATACACATTATGGCCATACATCATACAGCCAAGCAGTTACACATTAACAGGAAGCATCAATGAACTATCACAGCTCTCAACAGCGCTCATTGAAAACTACAAGCCGACAGCCGCAAAGGCTGCCAGACCTTGTAGTTTCCCAGTCACAGAACACTGTGCATAAATGGTGCGGCTGGGTGGACAGAGCCCCACATGTTCCTTGCAGATTGGGACAGCTAGTGGAGGGGAGAAGACCAGTGGATTTGTAACATAGAGTTAGTAGAGAACAGGCTCAGCAACGGCATGCAATGCCAGGCTGCGGTAAGCAATGCCAACAAAATATTGGCATGCATCAAAAAGGGGATAAACTCCAGGGATAAATTAATAATTCTCCCCCTCTACAAGTCTCTGGTGAGGCCACACCTGGAGTATGCCGTCCAGTTCTGGGCACCAGTCCTCAGGAAGGATGTCCTGGAACTAGAAAGGGTTCAGAGAAGGGCAGCAAAGCTAATTAAGGGACTGAAGGACCTCAGTTATGAGGAAAGATTACGGGAACTGAACTTATTCTCTCTGGAGAAGAGACGCTTGAGAGGGGATGTGATTTCAATGTACAAATACTGTACTGGTGACCCCACAGTAGGGACAAAACTATTCAGCACAAGGGAGTACACAAAGACACGCTGCCATTCATTAAAAATGGAGGAAAGGTGGTTTAACCTTAAGCTGCGTAGAGGGTTCTTTATGGTAAGAGCAGTGAGGATGTGGAATTCTATTCCACAAACAGTGGTTTCAGCTGGGAGCATAGATGATTTCAAAAAACTATTAGATGGGCACCTAAGAGACCACAACATTGAGGGATATACAATGTAATACTGACACAAAAACACACACATAGGTTCGACTTGATGGACTTGTGTGTTTTTCCAGCCTCACTAACTATGTAACTCTGTAACTATGTTACATATTACACCTTGAATATGGGTGTAGCATGTAACATGTTACAAAAGGCGAACTTATCCTTTAAGTTCCTAGTTACTAACTCTAAAGCTGCATAGTTATTTTGCCTGATGTTATTTTATTTATTGTATTTTAATTTATTTTATTTTAAGACTTCCAGATAGGATCTGTGTGATTGAAAACATCACAATCTCTACAGACTAGCGATGTGAAGCATCCACATGGCTCTTGATAGCCAGAGACACTGTGACTAGGGTTCACGTCATATGGGTTGGTGCAGCAAGTCCATTTTTTTATTTCAATAGATTTTTATTGTTTAGCATGTCAGCATGACTGTGTGAAGCTCTGGCAAAAACAGTTGCTGCAAATAAATGTTTTTTTTCTTTTCACTTTTGCTGTAGTACCCCCTACAGCAAAAATTACAAAAAGAAATGTGACACCCTCTCCAAAATCCATACAAGAACCATTGTCCTTAATGAAGGTATGTTATGGATTTAAAGGTGGGACCCTATGAAAAAAAAAAACAGTGTGGGGTCTCCCCCAACATATTAAAATGTCATTTCAAGGGGGTTCCTTCTTCAAAAAAAATGACATGGGGCCCTCAAAATCCATACCAAATCTTCATCCAAGCATGTAGCCTGGCTGGCCAGGCATTATTTTAGGCCACATGCTCTAGTCATGTTGATGATGGGAGCATGCATATCCCTGTGTAACAAGTTTTAGAAGTCTCTAGGTAATGTAAGTATAAGATATGCAGAGTTTAAAGCGACTGCATAGGTTGGTTCCCTTCCTGTAAAAAAAAGGAAGTTTTCATTTTTTTATCCAGATAAATATGACATTTTGTCTATTAATTATATGCATTTTCATTTTCTGTCAGCAGGTGGAGCTTTATGCTCATTTTGACATATTTTCCAGCTTCTCCTTACTTCTTTGTTACAATATCTCTAGTACAATGTCTGTAAATCCCTCCTCTTCACATGTAGTGTGTTACAGTATTTTGTGTTTGCTGGAGCATGGACTTTTGGCAAGCAGGGCATGCACTTAAGTGTCTGCACAGTACATCAAGGGTTTGTGTTTGTTAGTGTGTGTCCCTTCTATTGGGCATGAACAAAATCCCAAGAGGGTATTTAAACTTCTGACGTATTATGCTGTAACTTCTTGCCAAGTATTGTGTGCGTGAGATTGTTTTTTTTTTTGTATTTATATGTTTTATTTAATCTTCCAGCCTTGCATACAGAATAGTTAACCAAACTGTGACATCTAATAAAAAGAGACATATCACAATAGAGTCCATAAGGGATTAAATACACAAGGACGACAACTTAGTAATAATATCATAGTAAGATGCAATGGGGTTGATTTACTAAAGGGAAATATATTGTGCACTTTACAAGTGCAGTTGCTCTCATTTTCCCTAGACCTTAATGAATGTGGTGAAGCTTCACTTTTTAAAGGAGATGGCTCAATTCACAAAGAGTTATTTTCCTTCCTTTTCAAACATTTTTTTGCAATATACAAATAAACGCTACGAAAATAACGCATTAATTATTTAATCAAAATGTGAGGTATTTCACTTATGAAACCATGCGGTATTTTAGCTCATGACGTGATATCCAGTGGAATGGATACAGTGAAGAAGAATTAGAACCCCTGTCAGTTTTTATTGCTAATAAATAGGTAAAATGGTTTAAATCGTAGAAATATGCCAACTCATGAAGCCAGTGCGGCCCTTGAAGCATATGTATTAATACAAAAGAAAAAAGGTGACTGGAATACCAGTCAAAGGGAAGCTGCTTTCACAGGACACATGTAGAGTATCAAAAATAACCAAGTTAAATTAAGTAAATACAAAATATCTTTATAAATGTCAAATATTGCATAAAAATAGTATCAAAAACCACACACATATATTGTGTCCCCTTCTCCCACCAATAAAAAAGACAATGTTGTCATTGGAGAGATTTTCTTTCACTTCCTGTCCTATAGCCAAGGAGGAAGTGAGGGGAAATCCCTACAAATTAAAAGAATCCCTTGGGGACCCCCAGGTCACCAGAACTAGTGTCCCCGTTGGAAGATTTCACCTCTATAACTTTTCTGGGGACAACCTAAAATTTGGGATTTTCCTTTAGATTCACTTTTTATGATAATGGTATAAAGGACAAATAGAGAGGGCGAATCTCCTTAATGGGGCACAGACAGCAATAAAAAAACTGACAGGAGTTCTTATCCATCTCCACTCTATCCAAAACTAAGTTTTGCCTTTAGTTATACTATAAGTAAATCAGCCCCAATTATTCTGTGTTTTTCCATATTAATGTTTCTATGCATTACTGTTGAGAAACTGATCCAAAAAGGCAGAGACTACTCCACTAGCAAATAAATTTTGACATTCCTTAAATACCTCATGCCTGGACCATGACTTATTTAACTCATGCTTTTATTTATTTATTTATTTATTTCATTTTGTGAATTGACTTAAAAACTGTTTTGTGAGGTATTTACCGGGTGTTTTTGGTTTGTGAGGTAAATAACTCATAAGGTGATAGTGAATTGACATTTTTCAGCATCTCATGAGATAACTGGAAAAAATGTGTCACGAGATTCAATTTTCTCATGAGATATTCTTTAGTGAATTGAGCCCATTGTCTTGGAACATGTCAGCAATCTCTGAGAAACTCTTGGTGAATATTTGTTTTATGACTTTGGTTTCCTAAATATTCAGCCTGTCCTAAATGTAGCTCAGTCATTATGATTAAGCCACACTTGTTAGACCATGCCTATTTCACCTGCCTTTTAGCATTAAGCCTGCTCCACATTTTGTGATTGTAAACTGTGTGACACTGCTTGATTAGCAACCCCACCTCCACTTTAAAAAAAACCCTTAAGCTCCAGTAACCCTCAAAGTTCACAGGTATGATCATAAATCAAAGAATGCTGCATGCTTCAGTTTTGGGTCATGTGACCTGAAGCCAACATTGGGTCATTTGGCCTCCAGCACCCCAACACTATAGTCCCCAATGTCAGTAGGGTCTTCTGGCTGACAGGTCCTCCCCTCTATTCTGATCGTTTCGCACTTCAGGGTATTACCAGCCACTGTGAGCGTGAAAATGATGTGCCACCTTCTCCACTCAGGCAACTTATCAGTGCCGACCCATTCATTAGGGGCGCACGGGCGCCGCCCCCTCTGTCCTGCCATCCCCATCTATGCTATGGATAGATTCATGCATACCATGAATCTATAAATGGCTACCCGAGACCATCCCCTATTCATGCGGCCGGCCCCTTTGAGGCACGGGCCGCATGAATTACGTGGCGGGGGTTACTTTGAAGCATCTCATTAGAGCGGTAGGCTCTAATAGGCTTCAATATAGTGTGACTTGTGGCGCAGAGCGTACCGCCACAAGCCCTTAGAAAGGCAAATAAACATTTGCCTTTCTAACACTAAACCAAAGACAGACATGGTCTGAGCACTGACAGGCTGATCCTCCACCCCTTCAACCTCTGCAGCAATACTGGCAGCACTCATACATCTATTTCCCAAAGACAACCTCTGGATATGACGCTGAGCATGTGCACTCAACTTCTTTGGTCGACCATGGTGAGGCCTGTTCTGAATGGAACCTGTCCTGTAAAACCACTGTATGGTCTTGGCCACCGTGCTGTAGCTCAGTTTCAGGGTCTTGGCAATCCTCTTATAGCCTAGGCCATCTTTATATAGAGCAACAATTCTTTTTTTCAGACACTCAGAGAGTTCTTTGCCACGAGGTGCCATGTTGAACTTCCAGTGACCAGTATGAAAGAGAGAGAGCGATAACACCAAATTTAACACACCTGCTCCCCATTCACACCTGAGATCTTGTAACACTAACAAGTCACATGACACCAGGGAGGGAAAATGGCTAATTGGGCCCAATTTGGACATTTTCATTTTACTCACTTTTGTTGCAGCGGTTTAGACATCCATGGCTGTGTTGAGTTATTGTGAGGGGACAGCAAATTTACACTGTTATACAAGCTGTGCACTCACTACTTTACATTGTAGCAAAGTGTCATTTTGTTTTTGTAATTTTTGTGTTGTCACATGAAAAGATAGAATAAAATATTTACAAAAATGTGAGGGGTGTACTCACTTTTGTGAGATACTGTACATATTTAGAAATGAATCCTTTATGTATAGTTACATAACTTTCATAATCTTTTGTTAATTAAAAATTAAATAAATTATGTTTTCATAAGAGTTTTATTTACAGCGCCTGCTGGGCTTTCACGTAAGAAGGTTTTTTTTAATGATTTATAAATAAATACTGTAGATTTTAACAGCACATACTCTCAATTCAATACAGTATCATTAAAAGTCATGGTCTAATGTTTTATAAATGAATATGGTATACCTTTTGGGATATCATTACTTTCTTATCTGCAGAAACCCACACGTAAATACCTGTGAGATAAATGAATTGTAAATTGACAGCATCATTTTTTATAGAAGAATCTAGCAAAGGCCACATGTTGCTGAACCTACCGTATATACTGTAATTGATTCCATGCCTAAATAGTCGCTATCGACATATGCTAATTCATTGTTTCTCATCTTTATTAAATTATGTAGCCATTTATAAAAGGCGGTAGCAGAACTACCCGGAAAGGTTTGAGCTATGCTTGCTAGACCACCCCAGCATTCGGTGGTGACTCTAATAGAAGTATCCTCAGGCAATAAAAGCTGCAGAATTGAAAAATACTGAATATTGTTTTAATTACTTTAACATGTTAAATCTAATATGAGATTTCAAATGGACATGTTAAATAGAACAAATCTACCAATTGGAAAACACTATAGGTATAAACTATGATATCACCAAGCATCAAAATTTCACCTAATACACCATTCATGCACTAATATGATGTTATAATGTCATAGACAATGACCACGGTGTTTTTTATTGATATAACGTGAGGTATTATGTTTGTTATGCTACTTTTATTAAGGGAAACAGCACAGGTCTGAAAAGCAGGCCACCTAATAGGTCTTCTTTTCTTTTTTTCTTTTAAGTGTACCTCTAATTATGGGAAGAAAAAAAAGTGTAAATGTATAGCAACAAGCGGCTCGCGTCAGCCTACCAGGGCCAGCTGGCTGGCCGGGTGGACTATATCATGTTCACATAATTGAATAACGGGAGGGGGGCACAAACTTATGGAATGGGCCCTCCAATCAACTCAACTACCTTAAAGCGGTAGTAAACCCATGCATTTAACAGCTTAAAAAACAGTCACATTTCTGGCACGTGCCGGAAATGTAACACTCCCATTGGTTGTGCTCTAAACCAAACTGTCCAACCATCCAATGACTGGTGTCATAGCTGATCACATGTGCAGCATCATGGTAGTTGTAGATTAAACAGAGGCAAAAATGTCAGCTTCCTTGGCTGAAAATGATAGGAGGGTTTACTACCACTTTAACTAGTCCTGTGTATGCTCTGATGTAGATTTCTATAGCGTATGCCAAGGGAAACATACTATTTTATAATACGAAGCATGCCAAAACGCCTTTGCCAATTTTTCGTTCAAATAATCTGAAGTGTGAACCACAGTTTATTGCTGTGGCGAGCGGATTGTGATTGAAAACCAATCTATAGAGCCATTCTCTGCTTGCCCAAAAATGAAAACAAAGACAGTAAACAAGGATCAAATGAAAAAGAAGATTCTGCCAATCTCCTTGTTTCCTTCATTAGAATAGCCTATAATACTTTGCAAACTAGCAGTTGCTTTTAGTGGAAATAACTGAAGCATAGATAAATTCTCTTGTGAACAATAATTGGGACCCATCTGCTTTTCACGTTGCAATACAAATGACATCCCATAATCATGGGTAAGGTCATGGAAATGAATGGCTGGTGTCATTTGTGGATGAGGTAGTGGAATTGAATTGGAGATGTCATTATAAAACATGCATTGGAGCACTGTGGTCATTATACATTGACTGCATGGAATGAAACTTTTATATGGGCAGAAATTACAATAATGAGCAATTTTAGCAAACAATGTTGCAGGCTGATTACGTAATAGTAAACAGAGTTCTTAGTTTGCTGAGACATAATGGGAATTTGTTTATGGCAGTAGACCAGCAATGTTCTCAGGCGTTGTGTATTTGTGTTTGGATGCTATGACAATCTGAACTAGAATTGTGTTTTGTGTGGCTCATTCCATGGTATCATGAAGATGTTTCTTTAGTACTGTCAAAGCTGAAGAATTACCCATGTTTTCTGATAAATTGATGAGGTGTACATCTTTTGTTAGTTTTTTTAAGGTATATTTAAAGCTGAACTCTAGGCAGATATAAACGGCACAAATCAATGCAGCTTGTAATCAATAATAAATTGTTTAATGTATTTTTAAATGCAAGCAGTGTAAGTAAAGAAGTATGAGCACAAGGAGCCCATCGGTTAATATTGATACGAAGCATGGTGATAGGAGGAGAAAGCAGAGTGACAGAGAAATTAGCTCATTACTGAGCTGCTTCTAATATTACTGTCCTGTCACAGGATAGCCTGGGTTGAGAAGAAGTGGGTGGATGAATGGTGCTGGCCATAAGACTGTGGGGGACATCTCTAGATTGAAGTTAAATACTGGAGCAAAAACTGGTTTTATTTATTTTAAAAGTCGCTATTAATTCTTGTAGTATGGAGAAAGAAATCTAGTTGGCCGCACATCCAATAAAATCATCATTATTGTAACATCTTCCAGAAAAACACTCCACAGTACTGTGGCGTTTTTTTTTATGGAAGATGTTACAATAATGATGATTTTATAGGATGTGCGACCAACCAGATTTCTTTTTCCATACTATGAAGACTGTAACAAACAGGACCAGCACCTGCTAGTGTGCTAGTGGAGGTGGCACAGTAGACCAACCTGGAGCAGTGTTTACTCTTTCTATTAATTCTTTTGTAGGTTTTTAGGTATAGTTGTCTTTTAGAGCAATGGTTCTCAACCCTGTCCTCAAGTACCCCCAATAGACCATGTTTTGGGAATTTCTCATAGATAAAATAGCTGTCCAAAATACCAAGCCATTGACTCTGATTTAAAGCACCTGTGCAAGAAAAAGGAAAACCTGCAAACATGGCCTGTTGGGGGTACTTGAGGACAGGGTTGAGAACCACTGTTTAGAGGTACACCTAATTTAAGTCCTTGCTGTAATACACTTTATAGGGCCTGGTTATACAATCAAGAACTGGAACGCAATGTACAACCTAAGAACAGTGAAAATAACTCCAACGTACATCAAACTCATGTCCAAAATTCTTGCCGCCCGCCTTAACAAGCTAATAGGCTCTCTTATCCACAAAGATCAGGTGGGTTTTATACCTGCTAGGCAAGCGGGGGACAACATCCGTAGAGTGACACTCTTAACCCACATAGCCCGATCCCGCAATATCCCCACTTGCTTATTGTCCTTGGACATTAGAAAGGCTTTTGATACCCTCTCCTGGCCTTACTTAACCCTAGTACTGAAAAAATGGGGATTCGGCCCCCATTTCCAGACCTGGATCACATCCCTTTATTCCTCCCCGTCGGCCTGCGTAAAATATGCAGGCTTTAAATCTGACCCCTTTCCGATCCGCAGAGGCACCCGGCAGGGATGTCCCTTATCCCCCCTCCTCTTTGCCCTAGCTATTGAGCCCCTAGCTCAACTGATTCGATCAAATCCTAATATAAAGGGAATTAAGGTGGGGGGTCATCACCACAAACTTTGCCTCTTTGCGGACGATGTCCTCCTATTCCTCACCTCCCCCCTAGTCTCATCCCCAAACCTGCTCCAGTCCTTATCTAATTTTGCTGCAGTCTCTGGATTGAAAGTTAACCCCGAGAAATCTAAGATATTAAACATCTCTCTCGACCCCAACGAACAGTCTCGCTTACAGCAAACTCTCCCTTTCGCTTGGGCTACGGCTAGCCTCCCATACCTCGGGATTCACCTCCCCCCCAATCTGTCTGACATGTACGCCGTAAATTACCCCCCTATGCTATCTCATCTCACACGCTTGATGGCGAGTTGGTCAAAACTCCCCCTCGCTTGGCTTGGTCGAATCACCGCAGTCAAAATGTCCATTTTGCCCAAAATACTCTACCTCTTTAGAGTTCTTCCAGTCGAAGTACCCTCTCACTATCTAAGAATCCTACAGCGGAGGACCCTACAATATATTTGGGGCAAGTCGCGACCCCGCGTATCCAGTCGCATCCTGTTCTCTCCTAAAACAAAAGGTGGCCTGGGGGTACCTCATTTTACCAAATATTTTCAAGCAGCACAATTAGCTCCCCTACCCAAATGGCACGCCATCCACGAGACACCCTTGTGGGTATCGCTCGAGGCGGTCGGCAGTGACCCCCTGTCCACAGCCAACCTCCTCTGGCTCTCCTCGAAAGATCGGGGTCCCGCCCGTAACCCTGTTACCGCCCATAGCCTTAAGTTATGGGACAGACTTAAACTGAAGGCAGGCCTACAATCCCCACACAACCCCATGCTTTCCTTTCTTAAAAATCCCTCCTTTTACCCAGCTTGGTCGTCCCCAGCTTCCTTTTCCAGATGGACAGAGGCAGGCCTTTTGAGAGCTCACGCTTTCACCACGCCTGATTCAATCAAATCATTTCCCTCCCTTCAAGAACAATATCAGCTCCCCAACTCTGAAATTTTCAGATATCTTCAACTGGAACATTTTTTCACCCCGCATACACGCTCTAGCTCCTCTCTGCCTGATTTTTCCTCATTCGAACATCTCTGTAAATCGGACCCCCATGCCAGGGGCATTATATCAACGCTCTACACCCTTCTACTTGACCCCCCCCACTCGGCCCAAATCCCCTACGTCAAGGCCTGGGAAAGAGACCTCCAACAACCTATAGATCACGAAGACTGGGTGGACATCTGGGCCTCAACCAAATCCTCCTCCCAGAATATTGTGGCACTTGAAACCTCTTACAAAGTTCTCATGAGGTGGTACCTTGTCCCTGCCCGAATAAATAAGTTCCTACCATCATACTCCCCTCTCTGCTTTAGAGGATGCTCAGACACCGGTACTCACTTACACGTATGGGGGGACCGTTCGATTGCCCAAAGATTTTGGACCCAAATCTTTGAAATTCTCACTAAACTCATGGGAACCCCTGTAGCCCTTGACCCTAGAACAGCCCTGCTGAACCTGAAACCCCCAGATCTTTTCAAATCACAATTTAAACTTCTCTTGCAGGTCACTACAGCAGCAAAGCAAACCATTGCACACGCATGGAAATCCCCGCAACTCCCCATTGCCGAAACCAAAAATAGAGTCACGAAAGCCATGATTCACGCCAGGATCGAAGCTATAGTCACAGACAAGCTCCCCAAACATGAACGCATGTGGGCCCCATGGCTAACTTACTTCGCCCCTCCAGGCTTTGACATCTGCCGCTTCCAGCCCTGAGCTTCCGTCTTTCAACCTTGCCCATCCACTACAGCCCTCTATGTCATCCATTTGACCTTTTGCGACCGGTCCTCCCCAACCTTGCCACCCCCACTCTGTCTCTCTCTCCCCCCATGTTCTCCTCTCTACCCCTCATCTCTTCTCTCCCCCCACCTCCCGGGGCCCCTATTCTCTCTTCTTTCCCTTCTTTTCTATCGAAAAAATGATGCTAATCTCTCTGCACCAGGACACCGCTAATCCCTGGACAGGCACTTACCTGACCTAGCACATTTCTCTTACTTTACCTGTTTGGTTAATGACATCCTAGAATCTTTCACACCTATCTGACTGCCATTAAATTGCATGTATAACTTTGGTTTGTCCCTGGAACTTTGAAGCATCCTCTGTAATGTTATTGTTTCTTCAATAAAACATTTGAACAAGAAAATAACTCCAACGTAGTTGTGTAAATTTTCCTTTGATGAAGTACACTTACTTTTGAAAACATATTACAGAGGAACATTACCGTTAACAAGGGACCTTTTTTATCAGTGAATATAATACACATAAATGTGTTGATGCAACCTCAATAAAAGAACAAGTTTACAAAATAACTTCTTTGTTATTGTAATGTCTCCTACGAAGTTTCAAGGTCCCTGTTTGGTTTCAATATGTACGTTAAATTACCGTCAGTCTATCCACACTTTCTAAGATCCTACAGTAATTGGTTTGTCCATTTCATTCTCTTTACACGATCCAGTCCATTCACGGACAGGTCCCTAATCGCCACAGGACCACGTCTCTCTAATCGTAGTA
>BLSH010227682.1:1222686-1238667 GCA_018402905.1 Glandirana rugosa | reverse complement strand
AGAAATATGTTTTGCTTAAATCTGACAAATTACCCTATATGACTAGATGGGGACAAGATTTGGATGATGATTTAGACCCTGGTGAATGGTGCCTATATGAATAGCTTCTTATGCCTCAGATGCTTCCCCTAAATGTTTCAGGAGATGCAGGCAAGAAGGGTCAGAACATCATATTTGATGGATGTGTCCAAAGGTTAAAAGATTTTGGATCCGAGTTTACAATTTTATATATTCTTTCACAAAGATCAACCTTAAGAAATTGCACTGGAAATGCCTTCTGAATCAATCCATAAAGAAAACACCAAGACACACTAAAGATTGATCTTGTTTATTTTCCTAGCAGATAGGATACCAATTTCCAGGTCCCTAAAATCCTCATCCATCTCGTTTGCACTGATACATGCTAAACTGTCTCGGATAATGGTGAATGAAAAATGAACAGCCATTTGAATGATAAAATATATTTAAAAAAAATATGGGAACCATGGATACATTATATTTCAGGTGAACAATGAATAATTCTAAATGCTGGGCTTTGGTACATCTATTATAACGTTTCTCTTTTCTTTTCCACACTTTTCTTCCTTCTTTATTTTCTTGGAATACATAACTTTGGCAAAATGTCATACAAGACTTTCGGCTATGGAGGCATAACATTCTTTTATGGGAAGGAAAAGCTGTTTATGACGGCAATATATGGTTTCATTTTTTAACTATTTCTTGTTGACAATGACAAGCATTATGTATGCAATTGCAAACGAAGTGAATCATATGGAAGCTTTCACTCCTTGTTGTTTACATGTACTGAATGTCACTGTTATCTTAAAAATAATAAAAACTGGAAAAATTGGAAAAGAGAAGAAAAAAACAGCACATTAACGTGCTATGTTGACCAATCTCCAATTAAAGATACAACAGAATCTAACACTTCTGGGAATGTTGTATCCCTTGTGGTCTGGTGAGCTCAGTGATTCGAACCACTGGCTCTGTGTCACTACTGTGTCTTGTAGTGACATAAGGTCCAGTAGGGGAAACCACTGAGTAATGCAGTGTAGAGCTGGGTTGTACCTCCCAACAATGTCCATGTGCTGCCTATCTAACAAGGACGTCTGCATAGGGGAGCTCCGTGAACAATGATTGATGTTGTGTCAAGCTACTTTAGGCCTCTTTCATGTGGGTGGTCAGGGGCCGGAAAAAACAGGTGGTTGAGCCCGTACAGCGAGAAAGCTACTATGCAGCCAGAGAGGGCTGTACACATGCCATGGCATGTTGAGTGGATAGGCGTTGTTGCCTGTCACATTTTCCCATTTAAGTCAATAGGGCAGTCCGCAACTGCAAGCCAAAGCTTCCTGCTACTGCAGCTTACAAGTCCCATTGTAAATCACTATTTAGAAAAAAGGAGGTGGCAGGACTGCCTTCTGAGTGCCATACAGAGACTCCTTAGCTGCCCATGTATGAAACTAACCTTAATTCATTGTAATAATCCTTAAACTGTGTTCCAACCATTATGCACACTAGAGTCAGGTATTATGGGGATGATAGTGAAGAGACCTGTATATCTAGTTGCTCTGCAATTTAAATTTTTTTATTTACGAGGATTTTAAAAAAAGAAACCTACATACTCACCTAGGTGGATGCAGCATCAATGAGATGTTGCATCTATTACCACCGGCTCTACACCAAGAACTGAGCTCAAAGACAGCTGATCACTCAATTCTGGGGTTGGCTCTGAGCACAGAGTGGTAACTATTAGTCACTGCACTCTGCTCTGCCCCTCCAGTGCTCACTGGAGCACCAGGCTTTAGAGGAGGCCAAAGCGGTTGGCTCAGGCTTTAAACGGCACACTGAGAGGCTGAGCCAGCTGCTGGTCATGCATCTGGGTGGATCCCAACATTATCGTGATTCCTGCAGAGCCTGGACTGGTGCTGTAATTTTAGCTGATATTGGCCTTTAGCCCACTGTTGGCTGAATCTGGGGCACAGGAGTGCAGAACTAAATACACTTTTTTCATGACTTTGTTTTTGTGCACATTCTCAATGCTCTTTGCATGAACTTGCTATGGATGTGTGTGTGTTTCAGCAGAGACTGGAAAGGACTGTTATACTGTGGTGACTACCGGTTTGCTATGCATTGGCATAGCTGTTTATAGTGCAGCTTAGAAGCCCACAAAGGGCTGCCACAGAACTGAGTAAGCATCACCCTAGAACAGGAGGTTCCTGGATACATATTGCTGATATGATATAACTAAAAGCAACACAAAATAATTAACTTTTTGATATTGCAGGAACATCATATTTGGTTTACTGTTGGGTTTAGTAACACACTTTATCAACTCCTCTATATATTTACTTTTGAAATTAATATATGAACAATATGCCTACCCATTTATACATTTTGCATGATATTATACTGCACAGAATTTGATAATTATTCAAGTTTGTGATGTAGGTTCAATTGTAAAAATGGATTTCCGTGATCCTATATTCATTATATATTCTAATTCACTTTTGGAACTATTTTGAGGTGATGCTGCAGGTTTGGGGTTTGGATTGTAAACAGTAACATTGAGATTAAAAAAATTCTATACAACTTCCACCCACCATCCTTACCAAAATAATAAATATAAGTATAGATGTTTCTGACTTTCTGCCATTATCCTGCCTGTCCAGGACCATACAATGTTTACAGCTTGCAGAAAACTGGCGGCCCCTGCACTAGTGAGTCCAAGAATAGAAAATCATAGCTGTTTTCTATCTCTGTGTATCAAAGTTCCTCACTTGACTAATTTAAGACGGTTTCTAGAGAATGTCAGCAATTCCAAAATTAATTTTCTGGTCTGGATCCCTATTGCAAAATATATTATATCTTGATAACTGTATCACGTTAAGGCCCAACTAAACTTTAAGTTTAAACTAACTAAGTACATTTAACATCAAAACAAAAGGTGTGCAAAGTTTTATGATTCATTTTCTTTAGAAAGCAGCCACAGCCTGAGTAAAAAAAGCCTCTCCTGCCAGCAGATGTAGAGTGAGACTCTTGTTTTCCATGTGCAAGCAGTGATTTCTTTGCAGAGATCAAACATGTCTCCTGCTGGTTCTGAGTTAGAGCTCTCAAATTTGCAGGGTGCATGAGCTTCACTCATTGCAGAGCTATAGGCAGTGGCGGCTCGTCAATAGGGCGCTGCCCCCCCTCAGCTAGTCATGAGGAAAAAAAATAGTGGTTCTTTAAGTGTGCCAGGCGCTGAATTCTGGGTCTACGATAAATTATTTCCCCTTGCAATCTGCTGACTGCATCTGAGAGAGCTCATTGATGTGTGTTAAGAGTGTGTGTTTGGGCGCCAGCAAGGCGCTCACACTCTACACACTGATTGGCTCCTGAGGCTCCTGTGCGGTTTTCATTGGTCACGATGCGGTGGGCGGGACCACATCACTTCTGCTTTCCCATGGACTGCGGTGGAATGAGCAAGGCCTCTGCTCCCTCTGTGATTTCTCTTCGCTTCAAGGACCCCACTGATCCCCAGTAAGCTAAATTCAGCTAAATCGTGCGGGCACAGTGGGCCAGGCTCAGAGTGACACACATAATTTATTCAGTTCACACACTGACAGCCTCTGCTCCGCACACACTTACCAATCCCCACACTTCTCTCTCTCTCCACTCCAGCTCACTGCCTTAATATAACCTTGCCCTGCAGGCCTGCAAGTAGTAGAAGTCAATGTGCAGCAGCTGACATCAACAATCACAGTGTAAAAATTCCTGGTAACAACTTGCTGACTCTCTGGTGATGCTGTATATACCCCTCTGGTGATGCTGTATATACTCCTCTGGTGATACTATATACTCCTCTGGTGATGCTGTATATACTTCTCTGGTGATACTATATACTCCTCTGGTGATGCTGTGTATATACTCCTCTGGTGATACTGTATATACCCCTTTGGTGATGCTATATACTCCTCTTGTGATACTATATACTCCTCTGGTGATGCTGTATATACTCCTCTGGTGATGATGTATATACTCCTCTGGTGATGCTGTATATACCCCTCTGGTGATGCTATATACTCCTCTGGTGATGCTATATACTCCTCTGGTGATGCTTCATACTCCTCTGGTGATGCTATATACTCCTCTGGTGATGCTATATACCCCTCTGGTGATGCTATATAATCTAGTGATGCTACATACTCCTCTGGTGATGCTATATACCCCTCTAGTGATGCTGTATGTACCCCTCTAGTGATGCTGTGTATATACCCCTCTGGTGATGCTGTATATACTCCTCTGTTGATGCTGTATATACCCCTCTGGTGATGCTGTATATACCCCTCTAGTGATGCTGTATTTACCCCTCTAGTGATGCTGTATTTACCCCTATCTGGTGATGCTGTATACCCTATCTAGTAATGCTGGGCTGTATACTCCTGACACAATGGGTGGAATCTATAAGGGGTGGGGCTTATGAGAAGTGGGGGGGTCAAAAAGGAAGGGCGGGGTCTTGCGCCCCCCCCATTCTAAAATGTCACCAGCTGCCACTGGCTATAGATTTCCCACAGAAAGCAAAAGTCCAATTCTGAAGCTGCAGGCAGAGGGACAGGTTCTTCTACTCAGGCTATGCTTTTGTAAACATTGAACACCGAGGTAATCAGCAAAAGCAACAGTGACAGGGATTTCGAAAAAATGTGAATTAAAGATGACCATTGCAAGCACCACTAACAGTGTAATAGCTTTTCCCAACCCCTGTTACTGGGAGGGGGGTTGCAGCTTGATTTGCAAGTAAGTCTGGAAAAAAATATTAATACAGGCATGTGAGTTAAAAGTAGAAATGATTGTAAAAAATATAATTACATTTATTAACAGTATACATAGTTACAGACTTTATACAGGTTCTTTAAAGTTTTTTAAAGCTCTCTGAATGCCTGTCAAAGCTTCTGTCACTAAGTAAAATCTTAAGCTTACAGTCCTGTTTACAACTTGTGCTTGCTTTGCTTCAAAAATTATAACCCCTATGTCGCTTTAGTGGTGCTTCAAAGCGTCTTCAAAGCCTCCATGGAAGTCTATGACAAAGCTCGCTTACAGCACCTGAAGCTTTTGAGAGACTTTTATTCAGCTGTAGCTTCACTTTGTTTTTGAGAAATTGCAGGTATGAGATATCAACACTCACAGGGCATCTGCCAAGCTTCATTAAAGCTTCAAAAAAGCACCACTAAAGCATCATCAAAGCACCACTGAAGCATCATCAAGCACCACTGAATCATTATTGAAACACCATCAAAGCATCACAAACGCATCAAAAACACATCAAAAAAGCATTGCAGAAGCGGTAGGTGCTTTAATGTGTGTTGAAGTCGAAGCAAGTGTAAATGAGCCCTTACTTTGCTAACATTTCCCTACTACCCATTCCACCACTTGCAGTGCCCTGAAATACCTATACAGCTTTGGAATCTCTGAAATTCAAACAGAGCAGACCAGGCCATTGGGTGCGTTGGCACGAGCAGTGACCTAGCCTTGTGTGGAAACATTTTTGTTGTTTCTAGATAGAGTAGTGAAGGGTGAAAACTCCTGCAATTTTACTTTTTGCTAGAGGTGTCCTTTTGGGGAGATTTTTCTCTTCTTCCTATCTTGGAGATGCAGCTGGACATAGAAAATGTCTCAAAAGTGAGGGGAATTCCCCTCCTAAACAGTTGTCACAGAGACAGGTGTCCTCATCGAAAGAGTTTCCCTTGCCTCTTGTTCTGGAAAAAAATGTACAGGGTGGGCCATTTATATGGATACACCTTAATAAAATGGGAATGGTTGGTGATATTAACTTCCTGTTTGTGGCACATTAGTATATGTGAGGGGGAAACTTTTCAAGACTGGTGGTGACCATGGCGGCCATTTAGAAGTCGGCCATTTTGAATCCAACTTTTGTTTTTTCAATAGGAAGAGGGTCATGTGACACATTAAACTTATTGGGAATTTCACAAGAAAAACAATGGTGTGCTTGGTTTTAACTTAACTTTATTCTTTCATGAGTTATTTACAAGTTTCTGACCACTTATAAAATGTGTTCAATGTGCTGCCCATTGTGTTGGATTGTCAATGCAACCCTCTTCTCCCACTCTTCACACACTGATAGCAACACCGCAGGAGAAATGCTAGCACAGGCTTCCAGTATCCGTAGTTTCAGGTGCTGCACATCTCGTATCTTCACAGCATAGACAATTGCCTTCAGATGACCCCAAAGATAAAAGTCTAAGGGGGTCAGATCGGGAGACCTTGGGGGCCATTCAACTGTGCAGCACCTGAAACTACGGATACTGGAAGCCTGTGCTAGCATTTCTCCTGCGGTGTTGCTATCAGTGTGTGAAGAGTGGGAGAAGAGGGTTGCATTGACAATCCAACACAATGGGCAGCACATTGAACACATTTTATAAGTGGTCAGAAACTTGTAAATAACTCATGAAAGAATAAAGTTACGTTAAAACCAAGCACACCATTGTTTTTATTGTGAAATTCTCAATGTGTTTGACTGTCTTCCTATTGAAAAAACAAAAGTTGGATTCAAAATGGCCGACTTCAAAATGGCCGCCTTGGTCACCACCCATCTTGAAAAGTTTCCCCCCCTCACATATACTAATGTGCCACAAACAGGAAGTTAATATCACCAACCATTCCCATTTTATTAAGGTGTATCCATATAAATGGCCCACCATGTATATCACTTTCTCACTCGGTTACAACAGTCACCAGGGCGAATCAAGAGGGTAAATCTATCCAGTGGGGACACAGATCGCAAAAAAAAAACCTGACTAGGGTGCACTGATTCAGTGGAGGGCTTGAAATGAGGGGCGATATCCTTATTTTTTGGGGTTTGGTGATGCAATGAAGGCTGTACTGTGCTACAAAAGTAAAAGATAAATGAAAAAAGTTTTAGCTATACATGCATTGTATGTAAACCTATAGCAGGCACAGCTTTACTAAAAAAAAAAAAAAAACCCTTCATGACAAAAAAAAAATCTGACTGCCCTTGAGGCATCAAAATGACAGAACGCTAGAGAGCGCTGTGTTGTTTGTAAGAAGGGAGGTGGTGGAGGGAGAAGCAGGAGCTTTTCAGTTGGGGACAAAAGCCACTGGACAGTTGTGTAGCCTGCTTGATGGACTGTTCCCCTGTGAAAACCGGCAGCTTGCTTGAGGCAAATATACCCACAGATATAAGAGCTTTGGTCAATTCAGGAAAATGCCAGCCAAAAACATCATATGGCAGAAAGGTCTTTCGAAAAATATTGTCTTGGCCAAGCATGAACATTTATATATTGAGCAAGACACCCCTGACACCTGTTTTTTCTCAGTTATACAAAGACGAATGTCCAGGAAAAGGCATTTTTCCCTGAATGTCTTTTCTTCCATGATCAGTAAACTAATTGGTATATACATCAAGATTTTTTTTATTACTACAATAAAAAAATGTTAAAATGTAATTATTGTAGCACTTTTAGTGTATGCAAATATTTTAATACGGTTATAGCTTAAAATGTTGTGTTCAAAATGTTTTATCAAGTCAAGATGTTAAAATAATAACTGATTAAACAAACATTCAAACTTAGTAGTTTTAAGTATAAAAGCCCAGGATTTCTTAATTGTTGCAGCTGCAACAAAGTACCTTAGAAAAGTATTGAAATGCATTTGCCCCTAGAGAGAGAACATTTTCTGAAGACTGAATGATATGCATAGGGAATGCTCAGCATTATGTGGTGTTTGGGCTTCATGATGCATGGATGGCAGTTTGAATAGGCTTATCCTTATGTCACATTCACCACTATACCCGCCTTGCCAGGCCAGGTCATCGGGGCTTGTTTAATTCTCCAGCTGGTGCCTATTAAATCTGACACGAGCAGGTAGTCTTTGACCTTTTTTAGCTCAATACAACACAGATGTTTTTATCACACCAGTTCAGTAAGTTGAACATTTGGCTGATCACTGAAAAAAAAAAAAAGAAAAAAAACAGCCTCATTTGGTAAAAAAAAGTTCTTAATTCTTTTGTGTAGCGCAGCTTTCTTAGAAGTGCAGTTACAGTTGGAAACCAATCAGAATTCATCATGTACTTTTTTAACGTCAGCAAATGTATTCTACTTGGTTCGGCACTTAAGAATTAAAGAGAAATGCTACAGGTTTTGTTTCAGCTTTCAAAGATAAATATGTAAGAGATAAATCCCAGACAACTATACGTTATCTAAAGAGAAGGTTTGGCAGTATGATGAACACACAGTATGATTGCTGTTTCTTAACAAATGCACAATTCTAATGTTTTTGGTTGATGGTGCTGAGTCTAATGTATATCATTGTTTTTTCCATAGAAAATCTTTAAAGCTCAAATGTATCATCATTAACATTCAGTCATGATTTTGTACAGTGAAACGGTATTTACGTTACATTTTTGGGTGCATTGTCTGAAAGAAAAAATATTGTACCATAATATTTGAATACGAAGTAGGAAATCGGGTCATCATTATTCGTAGGCTTTGGTCATTATTTAGCAATGCAATATACTGTGCATCCAAAATTGCAACTTCTACCTGCCTATCTACCCTTTAGATAGTAAATATGCCTTTTACTCTTGGCTATTTTAATGTAAATTTTGCATAACTGCATGCAAAGTTAAAGTGCACATAATGCAAATAAGGTGATTTTGAAATAGATGGCAGCAACATGTCTCAAAAAAGTTGGGACAGGACAACAAAAAGCCTGCAAAGTAAGTGATACTAACAAGGAAGAACATTTTACAACTAATTAGGTTAATTGGCAAAAGGTCAGCAACATGATTGGGTATAAAAAAGGCATCTTAGAGAGTCAGAGTATCTCAGAAATAAAGATGGGCAGAGGTTCACCAGTCTGTGAAAAGCTGCATCTAAAAATTGTCGAACAATTTCAGAATAATGCTCCTCAATGTAAACTTGCAGAGTTTAAATACATCATCATCTGCAGTACATAATATCATTAAAAGATTCAGAGACTCTGGAGAAATCTCTGTGTGCAAAGTTTAAGGCCAAAACACAATATTGGATGCCCCTGATTTTTGGGCCCTCAGACAGCACTGCATAAAAGATAGGCATGAATCTATGATAGACGTCACTGTATGGGCTCAGGAATGCTTCCAAAAAATCATTGTCTGTGAACACAGTTCACTGTACCATCTGAAAGTGCAAGTTAAAGAAGTACAGCCAAAGCTTGTGTGGCTGTACTCCTCCTGTGGTTTACAGGAGGGCAGTTTGTTCTGCACTCCTGTGACCTGAGAATTGAGCAATCAGTGGTGTTTGAGCGCTCAGTTCTCAGGCTTAGAGCTGGCGGGGCATATAAAAAGGAGGCAGACAGACAGAGCTGCCTTAGGATCATAACTGTGAGCCACCGGAGTATGGTTACTAATACAAGAGACTACACAAAATGTCTGAAAAAATGTATATCAAACTTTATTGAGTACAAAAATATTAAAATGGCAATAATAAAAATAGAAATAGAAACCACCCACCATCACCAGTAAAAAAGACAAAATTGTCTATTATTCGCAAAAGGTGCGCTGGATGCCACACTCACATATACACAGCTCAATCATACCAAATGGAGCTAAACTATAGCAATGGAACTAGGGGGAGTAGTGTATATATAAAGCCAACTATAGTAGCTCAAAGACATGGCGGTGCAGCAAATATAGGACCATCATGAATGGAGCCCAAAGACACAATTTGACAGGTCAAAATAGGGTCAATAAATCATCTGTAACCGCCACAGTGCCAATGCCTAGAGACCCCGGGTTCATTGAAATACCTTGAATGGGAGGATGCACCATAGAGGTAAAGGTACACCTAACAGTCCATGGGTGAACGAGCTAATCAAGCACAAACATGATAGCTGTATTGCTGTATGAACAAAATCCCAATGGACAATTCTGACAACACACTCATCTCAGTAGACTGGGCTGTAGTCCCAGTGAAGTAAACCACAATATGAACATAGAGAGGTGATCTTATGTCATTAGATGAATATGGAGCAGTGTGCAGATAAAGCTGTGCAGCAAATGGTTCAGCGGCAGGAGAGAGTAAGTAGCAAGTGGCTGGTCTGTATGCAAAATTGGAAACTGCTAGCACGGCACCTTTTTGGAAGGGAGCAGAGGGAATAGGCAGAGTAGATAGCTTACAGAGCAACCTGTAATGGCACATTCTTAGTCCAATCTCTTAGAGCCGGTAGGGGACAGATGCAGCATTAGAATTGATGCTACATCCACCTAGGTAAGTATGATTTCTAAAAAATAAACCCCCCAAAAAACCCTAAACTTCTCTTTTAATGTTCTGTTATGCAAAGAAGAAGCCATATCTGAACATGATGCAGAAACACCACCGTCTTCTCTGGGCCAAAGCTTCTGTTGCAAAGTGGAAACCTGTTCTGTGGTCAGACTAATTGTAATTTCACATTCTTTTTATCAACCATGGGCACTGGGTCCTCCGGACTAAAGAGGATAGCGGCCTTCCAGCTTGTTATCATCATGCAGTTCAAAAGCCTGCATCTCTGGTGGGGAGGGGGGGGTGCATTAGTGCGTATGGAATGGGCAGCTTGCACATTGGAAAGGCACCATCAATGCTGAAAGATATATCCATATGCTCCCATCCAGATCACATCTTTTTCAGGGATGGCCTTGCATATTTCAGCAGGACAATGTTTAACTGCATACTGCATCTATGATAACAGCATGGCTTCATAGTAGAAGAGTCTGGGTGCTGGGTCTGCAGTCCAGACCTTTCATCAATTAAAAATATATGGCACTTAAAATTAATACAAGAAGACCCAGGACTGTTGAGCAGTTAGAATCCCATATCAGTCCTTTTCTCTTAAACCTAATTGAACTTCCATTGATAAATTTAAGTTGTGGAGCATGGTGCTCTTATATTTTTGAATGGTTGCGTATGTTAAATTCTATGATCTCTGCATATATATTAACCAACCCCATCTAACCAGCAAGGGAATATGTTTGTGAGAATAGTTGCAGGGTTAATTCCCTCAATGTCAGTTATCTTTCCCCGTCTCTCTCTTTTTGAAGCATTATTGACGGAGATGCATCAAGGTGCGATACATAGAAATCACCCTGAATCTAATGATAACTATCTTAGCTACAACTGCATATTTTCTGCTAACACATTTATGTGAGCACTTTCAGAAATACTATCTATACCTTGTCTGGAGTCCTGATATTCTTTTGCTATTGTTATATATTGCTATTGCTATATTGCTATTGTTATATATTTCTGTAATTTTTCTTAAAAACGAACAAAAAAAAATTGAAATAGAATTCTATATGAGGCAATAAGTGGACAGCATTCCTCTCCCAAAACTCCAGCAACTGGTCTCCTCAGTTCCCCAATGTTTACAGTGTTGTTAAAAGAAGAGGGGATGTTGCATTGTGATATTCCTGGCCCGTCCCAACTTATTTGAGACATGTTGCTGCCATCAATTTCAGAATTCCATTTGATATGTTTTCTATGTTCTGTTGTGAATAAAATATGGGTTTGTGAGATTTGCAAATCATTGCATTCTGTTTTTATGTAGATTTTACACAGCATTCCAACTTTTTTTTTGAATTGGGGTTGTAGTATGAATATACATCCTCTAAGTCAAACATGGTATGCTGATCTTAGACTCACTGACAAATATTTATATTCAAAGCACACTGGTCAGGCTTCTTAGACTTCCCAACATAAATCTTACCATAATATAATGATGGACTAACCCAAGTGTAAAATTTGAATTGTTCCTGTTCTAATAATTTTAGCCTTACAATGTTTTTGAAAGAATACTCTGAGGTGTGTCCTATATTTAGAGCATTAAGCTATACATTCTTTACCTCATCTAGTCATATACTCAGATCCACCTTTTGGAAGCAGAAATTGGATTTTCCACACAGCATAATGAGTTTTCCTGTATTATCCCCGGATCCACCTTTTGGAAGCAATTATAGAATTTTCCACACAGCATAATGAGTTTTTCTGTTTTAAGAATGTGTGTCCAAGAATATATATTCTAGGTTTATTGGGTGACATTTTAAAAGGTATATATTAAACCCCTTTCTGGAATCTCCTTAGCAGCATACACATGTGTACCCCATAGGACAGATCCTTATGTAAATTCTTTGCTCAATCCTTCAGATACCGTTCTATATCTGTCCTTGCTGGTGGAAGATCCCATCAGGAATTTTCTTTTCCTATTACAGTTCCAAACCCACAATCATCTCTTCTGGCTGAGGTCTCTTTGGCCGCTCAAATGGAGTTATAAAAACATAGAGGCTCCTACAGAAGCAGAATTAATTTACTAAAGGCAAACAGGCTATTCACGCTGCAAGGGAATTTTCCCTTATCTTAGAGAATGTGGTGAAAATTCAGTTCGCAAAGAATGCCAAGTCACTTACATAGAAAGTAAAAAAAAAAAACAGTATTTTTACTTGCACATGATTGGATGGTGGAAGTGAGCAGAGCTGTATTTCCTGACAGACTCCATGGCAGCATACGTATGGGTTAATCCCGCCTCCTCTCCACTCCTATAGGACCCCACTCCCATAAATTTAGGCTCAGAGCCAGTGGCCATATTCCTTTGTTTTGCTCCTCCTGAAGACCAGAATGATTGAAGTCTTACCTTGGATAAAGTGTCCACGATCGAGGCCTGGTTGTTCGGCAAGTTGTGCCCCAGAAGATGTGTGGCGTCTCCAGTAATTCCCAGCCGTTGGCGGGTCGGAGAAGGGCGATAGCTGCAGTCCCATGTAAATCCCCAGCAGGGAAGAGGGGTGATGGATGTGGTGCCATGTAAAATCTCCAGCAGCCCCAGCTATGAGCGGGGTGGAGAAGGGTGATGGATGCAGTCCCATGTAAATCCCTGGCAGTCCCCAGCTGTGAGTGGGGTGATGGATGCGGCACCATGTGTAATCTACAGCTGCCTCAGCTATGAGCGGGGTGGAGAAGGGCGATGGATGCGGTCCCATGTTAACCCCTAGCAGTCCCCCCAGCTGTGAGCGGGGTGAAGAGGGGTGATGGATGTGGCATCATGTGTAATCTCCAGCAACCCCCAGCCATGAGCAGGGTGGAGAAGGATGATGGATGCGGTGCCATGAAGAGCTCAAGCCTGGCCATTGGCAGGCAAAGCAGCAGTACGGCCTAACAGCCTAGCTAAGAGCAGGCGGCCATAAACACCCTGAACCCATGCAACAACAACGTCTTCTGTATCCAGGCGTAATCATAGGGGGATGCCATGTGCGGTGATGTATACCTTTCTATTGCATACTCCATGGCAGCAGTTTGTGTGTTTATCTGTTTTTCTGGCTTTAATGTCTTCCAGCCTGTGGTGGCTGGACCGCACCTGCCTTCCAAGCCGCTGATCTCTCTTCTGGCCTAGTGTCCCTGGTTTATTCCTGCCCAGGGACTCAGCGCATGTGTGCTGTGGGCAGCAGTGGCATCATTGCAGAGGGAGAAATTCAATCAACGGTCAGTACTGTTGATATTGGGTTTTTCTCTTTGGACAGCTTGCTGCAGTCTCCAATGCTGTGTGCATTTCTCACAGGTATATGCTCTAATACAACCTTGTGTGCTGTCTAGGTGTGATTGTATCACCTGTGCAGGTTGGTTATCTGTACAGTTCACACTTCAGATGTATTACTGCTCCCCCTGTGGCCAGCCCTTGTGTAGCAAGTTTGAGAGGGTGTCAACCCTTTTCTTTCCTTGCTTGCCTGGGCACACTTTTGGGTTCTTAGTCCTTTCCTTTCTACCCTATTTTGTGCCTTTTTTTTGTGAGTCCTTCTAGGTCAGATTGACAATACACGGCATGAGATCAGTAAGACCTCTTTAGGTCACAACATCAACTTTCTTCATCCAGATTTAGTCATCATAAGTCACTGTCAAGATCCAGCCTTCATAGCAGAAGCTTTGAATCCTTCTCTAGGCACCGCACTCACCGCTTTGTCAGCCGCTCCGAGGAAGGAGCCTGCTGGGGATACGGTATTCAGGTCCCAGAGGGCAGGTCTCTGTGTGAGCAATATTATGCCCGATCAGTTGGAGAAAATGATTTCCATCAAATCAAGTCTCTGGTGAGGCGCGGGGTGCAAGAACCCCTTAAAGAGTAGGGTATAAGCTACATGCAATGCCCACTAGCCGTTACGGCATGTTTCTCCCACTAGGATGGCTAGGAAGAGCGGGAACCATCCCAACCATGCCATCTATAAGGACCTCAGACAGTGAGGCAGAGAGAGTCACTTTGCCCTTGTGGTGCCCTTTTGGTCAAAGCTATGAAGAGGGCATTTGTATGGGTAGAACCTGTAGAGTCTCCTGCAAAGCAAGAGGAAGTTCTGTAAGCACCTTGGGTTTCGTTTCCTCCAGTGCGACTTGTCATGCATTCCAATTTATGCTTCTTAAAGTTGCAGCAACTCTGGAAGTGTTCCTGCACTACTTCAGTGCGACTTTGATGCAGCTCTGACCCAGAGACTGTAAAGTTGGATCGGGGGCTGCACTTAGTTGCATCGGAGTTGCACTCCAGAGTCGCGCTCTGAATCGTGCGACTTTGGGGTCGCAATAGTGGAGACGTAGCCTCAGAGAGAGTGTCCTATTCTCCCCATTCCTAATGGAACTAGGGGACATCATTTTGGATGAGCAAGGTCACGAGATATACCTCCCTTCTGAGCAGGCCAAGCTCTACCCATTCAGGGATAAGTATGTGAAGCATCGAAAGGCTGACTCTCTAGTAGTTGAAGTCTTGATAAGGCAAGCAAGCCGGTCGCTCTTCCCTGGAAGATGCAGTGATTGGGCTGAAAGTCGGCCTAGGCTCTAGTGGCCATGTTTATAGCACTGAAAATGTGGAAGAAGAATGTGGACGCAGTATTCAAAACCTTTCAGATGAAGCGACCAGAAACCTGGTAGTTCAGGAGCCAGAGCTGGCGCTAGGTTCTATGACAAGGCTTCATTTGACATCATACACATTGTGGGAATGTTCTGGCTAGCTACGGCTAAGTAAACGCCATGGCTCTGGCCTTGGCTTGCGGATCCTGCCCCTAGCAGGCATGGTGTATATCCCCTTGGGGGAGCTTCAACGTTTGCAACAAGCCGAATAGCTCCATAACCTGGGCCACAGTTGGGTTTTGCCTCAGGACCGGAGCCTGCTAGGCCGGAAGAATATGGGGTCTAGAAGACAAAGTTCAGAGTGTTCGGGGGTCGCACGCTTTTCAGACCAGGTCAGGATTTTGGGAAGAGCTGGTAGAGAGGCCAGGTGTCCCCTCAAATGTTGGCCAAGTGAACCTGACCTCGGGTTTCCGAGAAGCCGAGTTTGGGTCTCGACTGTTGGAACTTTAAAGCGGTCATTTCAGGATACACATGGGCCTTCAGATTTCCTCCTCAGCTCAGTTTTGTTTTTTCTAGATTTACCTTACTCCAAGGTAAAGAGGCAGATACTCTTGTATTATGTAAGGTCTCTGGTTTCGCAAAGTGCTGCTGTGCCAGTCCCAGAAGGCGGAAGATTTCTGGGCATGCACTTGTCCCTCTTTATGGTCATAAAGAATGGCTTGCAGAGGCCAGCTATAGTCCTCACACATACAAGACATATACCACATGTATAAACTGGACCTATAGACCATGTGTAACAGCGCTTAATAGTTCTAATCAGTCTATTAGGAAATAAAGATAGTCCATAAGTGCTTGTCTTTGGTCTCTGGAATGTATTATGTTCTCATAGACGGAGAAATGGAACCTCATTCCATTTAGATCTTTTTTGTTTTGACTCGACTCCTCCTTTAGACTTCCGGGTACACATAGGACTTTACTGGCGAAATTTCAAGGTTGTCAGCTCTGGGTTTGAGCCGAAGAGCCTTTGGGCTCCAGTCCAAGTGAACCGGTTGTAAACTCCCCTGTGGACCGGAGAGATGGTCGAGAAGGGTTTTAGGACTGGACCAGACTTTTCGCACGCTGGGGGCTTGTGAGACTTGAA
>BLSH010227682.1:1189077-1217127 GCA_018402905.1 Glandirana rugosa | reverse complement strand
TGATCTGCAACTCAAAGCAGCGGTATGTGAAATCTCTAATTTCTGCTATCTGTCCTCAGAGCAACAGCACAGACAGCAGTAGTAAAGTAATCTATCTCAGGATGCAGGATCAGGTCTTAAAATGGCTAAAATCTGTCCCTCACGCCGTCAGCTACCTTTCCCTATACTAACCCAAGGAGCATGTGACTGCAGCACTGTGACTCCAGCTTATAAAGAGGCTGGGTCACATGATGCACCGGCCAATCACAGCCATGCCATTAGTAGGCATGGCTGTGATGGCTTCTAAGGGCAAACCAGTGAAACGCTTGTTGATTGGCTGCCCTGCAGCTTCTCAACACGTGGAGTAAAATAGCAGAACCCCGGACCGAACCCGAACGATTTTTGAAATGTCCGGGTCCGGGTCCGTGCCACGGACACCCAAAAGTTCGGTACGGACCCGAACGTTACAGTCCGGGTTCGCTCAACACTAGTCACAAGGGCATTCCAGCATGTAGACCACATATATAGTATCACAAAAAAGGTAAATTTATGACTGCAGTAGATTTTCCCAGTATTATTGAATCAAAAGTAATCACTCTCCCCAGAATAAACTCCCACTCACTGTTCTACACACAGTGCACCTTTCACATTAAAAAAATAATTTCCTGTCCAGAAATGTCACTCTATTTAGGTTAATCACATTCGATCCAGGTGTGGCCCTCCTATATATAATGCTAAGCTTATTTTGCAGTACTGGACCCAAAGATTTACACCTAAAAGGATGGGCCAGAATTCCCTCCATTTGCTTATAATGGATATTAAAATAAAAAAAGTGATACAAGCATATTCATATTTATATCTATAACCCTTCTATCACTATCCACCAATAAGCCCTCCTATCCAAATTAACAACCTTCTGCTGGACAGATTTCAGAAAAATCTCTCTTGTACCTTTCTGTAAAAAAACTCTGTGTTAAAATATCACTATATATCCTAAAACATTTCTTATTGTCACAATTTCTTTTAATACTAATCATCTGTCCCTTAGGTACGCACATTCATAACCCTTCTTGGATGGTGACATCTGCAAAAATAGCATATTTCAATCCCATCTGCAGTCTTTTAGTTTGTAAATAAAAATTATTTTCATACCAAAAATAGTTGTGGGACAAAGCAATCATAAGGCATTTCAATGAAGATTGTTTTGTTCCTTTTCTAGATCTGATTTCACTTTCAAGAACCAATTCACTGAGTCCAAGGCATCTGATTGTATAATGCTAATGTGTAAAGAATTTGCATCTATTGATAAAAAACAATAGCCATAATAATAGGGGATATTCTATAATAATCACATGATGTGCTTACTGTTCTCCAAATATAATTCCGTTTTTTTTTTTACTAGGGACCATAGATAAACATCATACACTCCCAACTTAGCAGAGAGGGAGCCCATAACACTTATGATCAGATATCCCGGAGAACAGTCCTTATTTTTATGCACCTTGAGGAAGTACTATATTGAAGGAATTTTCAAATAATCGGAGGCTAAATATCGGCTGTCTTTTTTTTTTTAATCGTATACCCTCTCTCTCCCTCTTTAAATACATTCTTCAGTTCATTTCTGTATTTAATAGTGGGATTCTCTACTAGTAACTTATAGTTCTCTGTGTCCATGAGCCATATTTGGTCAATGGCCATGGCAGTGCCTGTCCCAGTGACACCGGGCGTGGACCTTCTAGCATCCAGGTTCAACAACAAACTAGACAAACTTATTGACAGCTCCAGGGGTTCTCAGATCTCTGCAGTGAATGCTCTGGTGATTCTGTGTAATCAGTTCAGCCTGATTTATGCTTTCCTAAGCATCTCCCTCACCCCTCCTCAGGATTGAGATGGAGAGCATTCCAGTGATCCTCCTTGTGCTGAACTGACCTTGGAGGAGGTAGATACTTATATATGACATGACTCCAGGCACTCTGTCTGTGGGCCATTCCAGACCAACCAGATCTTCTGTCCCAACATTTAGCTGTGTGCACCATCAAGGGGATAATCCTGGCCCTGGCTATCCTTTATTAAAGACCGTTTTTCCTTCACTCCATTGTGAAGACTTTGGTGCAGGGTGTCACTCACATTGCTCCCACTGTACACTCCCCAGTGACACTGTGGGATCTCAATCTGGTTCTATAGGTTCTTCAGAGATTACTCTTTGAATTCATTAAGGATATTCCCTTATACAACCTTGCTCAAAAGGTTGCCTTTCTCATTGCTGTCACCTCTGCGTGATGATTCTTTGAGTTAGCGGCACTTTCTAGTGTAACGCAAGGATAGGGTTGTCCTGAGACCTAAGGCCTCAATTTTTCCCAAAGTGGTTTCTCCTTTCCACTCTAACCAGGACATTGTTCTCCTCTACGTTTGTCCTGCTCCAAAACACTCCAAGGAAATTTCTCTCCACTGTCTAGAAGGGGTGCACGTTGTGTGAGTCTACCTTTCAGCTACAGTTGTTTTTTGTCAAATTGTCCTTCCCAAAGGTTTTCATGGAGAGCTCCCCGCTTCTTGCTCCACTATTGTTAGGTGGATTAGACATGTCATAATTCGAGTCTATAGTTTAAAGTAGTATTTCTCAACTGTTGTGGGACATGGCATAGTTCTTTCGCTGTCCCAACAGCATTAAGTATGGGGAAGCAAAAAATGTATTTCAAGCATATTAAAGATAAAAGGTAATATTATTTTCTGAATAATCTTCATTCTCCACCCCAGCAGCATGAATTTAGTTCCCTAGCAACTCAGCAACTTGTAATTCACAGCGGCTCTCCCTTCCTATTTTTGCAGTGCTTCACTACTGAGCAGCACCCTTAATTAGCCATTACAACTTGCCTGCTGCTGTTTTAGGATGCCAGCAACTCCAGCTGCTGCTGCTTCTTCTGATTTGTAGTGGCGAGTGGAGCCTGCAAGCATACCTCCCAACATCAGATGTGGCAAATTAGGGAAACCTAGAAAGGAGAAAATATGCTTTCCACTACATTGCACTCCATGGCAAAAAGTAGGTGAGGCTAAATTCTGTTGGTGGAAAGAAGAATGTCCTAGTGATTGGTTCTCAATGGAATGCACTTTGAAATACAGCGTAAGGTAAAATTCCAGAATCGATCTAACTAATCTTAAAACTGCTCCCATGCTCCTTTTAACACCTATACTAACTACCCTGTGGAAAAAAAGATGCATATACTTACCTTTTCTCAGGCTGCTTCATTTAGGTTACGTGATCTCCCTTGTGTCAACCAGGGGAGAGAAAGGAATGCCTGAGCAGTGACATCACCCTTAGGCTTACTATGGGTCATCTGTTTTCGGTGATCCCTCCTCTCCCCTGTAGCTGAGTAAGGGGAGCTGATCACGTGGCCAGACTGGAGTGGCTTGCAAATACGTAAGTATATGCACCTTTCTTCCACAGGGTAGTTAGTATAGGAGTTAGTGGGTGGGAGCAGTTTTAAGATTAGTTAGATCGATCTTGGAATTCCACGTTAAAGTATGTCATATGGTAAATATAAACTAAATATAATGTAAAATATTTAAAAAAAAATCATTTTCAATATTATTTTTCTGAAGAATATGACCACCTTACTGGAAGATGACATCTGGAACTATATGGGTCTGCTAAGAACTCCGTGGACACAGAGACCCAGAGCCACCATTCTATCTCGTTCTTCTTTCCTCAATCTTTCTTACTTCTCTTTATCATACTCTTCTTTTGATGCACTCTTTTTCCAAACCGAATGTTTAGATGTAATGCATAGATAGATCATTAGATACTTAATGGCAATACAGGATTGAATTTTCTTGGATATTTTGTATCGGTCACTATGTATACCCTGTAAATTCAATTTTGCATTTATATGATCTCTAGTTGCCTATTAAGAATGCAAGCTACTCAACTTCTGACAGCTATGCTTTTGCTAAAACTCAATAATATCGACTGTACACATGTACAATGTCTAAGATTTTGTTTATGTGAATTCATTCTAATAAACTTGTTGTTTAAAAAAAAAAAATATATATATATATATATTTTTTTTTAAAAATGGCATAAAACCACAACAAAAATCACAATGAAAGACCCAAAAAATACACCGCTGTGATTTAAAATGAGCATTAAAAAAACATTGAGCAGGGACTATAAGTACTGTCAAAGACTTTTCAATTTAGATTTTAGCATGAATAATGGAAAGCATAAAACAACAGAATTTACCTTTGGCTATGCAGTTTCTGAAAGGGGCTTGTAAGACATTAGATAATAAATGGACACATAGAGATCTATTGCTTTTGTTTGAAAGCTAAATGGTGAAGAAAAATTCTAACTTGTACCGGTGCAGAAGCACAGCATCTGTCAACAGCTTAAAGTGATTGTAAAGGCTCGCTTTAAAAAAAATAACAAACATGTTATACTTACCTCCTCTGCAGTTGGATTTGCACAGAGCAGCCTGGATCCTCCTCTTCTTGGGTCCCTCTTCTGCTCTCCTGGCACCCACTGGCAGCAGCTCTCTATGGGGGCACCCAAGCCGAGTCAGAGCTTCGTGTATCCCCCCGATTGGCTGACAGACTTTGAATGACCGCCACGGGAGCCAATCACACCACTGCTGTGTCTCAGCCAATCAGGAGTGTACTGGATGGCTGAGGGGATTGTGGAGGGAGGGGGCTCAGGTAAGTGATTAGGGGGTGCTGGGGAGGCTGCTAGACACAGAAGGTTTTTATCTAAATGCATAGAATCATTAACATAAAAAACCTTCTGCTTTTACAACTCCTTTAAAGCTGAAGTTTAGATATGGCAATTTTTACATAGTGACGTTGGTCCAGCGTGGACTTTGTAAGCATGTAAAGTATGTGCCATACCTGTGTAATCCCTGTGGAAGCTGGAAATCACTGTAGTAGATGTGATAGATTCACCCAGGACAGAGGCTTTGGGAGGGGACTGAATGCTAGCCTCTTGCCTACCGACTGTGGGCCCTGGTTTCATGACAGTAGGCACCCAAGAAAATACCCTACTGCTTACTGTGTCTATGAGCGCGCAATCAAGCTGTCAAGGAGGTAGGCTGGGGCCTGGCACTGAGCAGCGGCCTGGCTGTTAATCAGCACTGATTCTATCCTTCCCTGTTGAATACACTCACCCAGATCTTTTAGTGCCTCGTGAGCTTTTCAGTATTTTGCATCTTTTTCTCAGATTTGCTCCTGGTCCTCTGTTCATGTGCTTGTTAAATTTTAGCAAGTGGATGTTCAGGCTTCATCTGTTGCCAGTTTCGGGCATAAAGTGCTTTGTGTTGCTCTGAGTTATTGAGCTCTTCTGGCCTGTTGTTCCATGGGTCTGTTAAAGTTTGCTGTGTTGCCCACCCCTTATTTGAATTACTTTTGAATTTCCCATAGTCTAGACTCTGATCCTGCATTCTGTACTGTGCAATTTCTAAAAATAGGATTTCTGACATATCTGTAAAATAATTTTCTTGGAGTACAGTACTGTACAGGACAAGGGTCCCTTCCTGTATGTTCCTTATGATTCACTCCTTATTGCCTGACAAAAAATGAGGCAAACTTGTAGTTGAACGGGTTATATTGGGGCTGTCCTTGCAGCTTTGTTTGCCAGCGTTCAGACACCTGAAGGTAGCTTCATATAACCCATTGTCAAGACCAGTGTATCTCAACTCCAGTCCTCAAGGTGCACCAACAGGTCAAGTTTTCAAGATTTCCCTCAGATGAAACGGCTGTGGTAATTACTAAGGCAGTGAAACTGATCAAATCACCTGTGCAAAGTAATGGAAAGCCTGAAAAAATTACCTGTTGGTGCGCCTTGAGGACTGGGGTTGAGAAACACTGGTCTAGACTGTTATCCTGTGTTCAATACTGTACTATACTGTGTGTTCTATAAGGTTGCAACGATTTTTGACTGTAGACACGTATAGAAAAATGCATTATTGCATGAACTGTATCATCTGGAATACACACTTGTAATGTTTCAAGAGCTTTGAGTTTGAAGACATGTGGTCATTGAAAAGAGTAGGCGACCCTTTACATAACTATAGCATCTTGGATAGAAGTGCATAGAAGTTTATGCAGCAGGCATATGGCTCATATATTGTACATACTGTACATTATGCCCTAATTGGACCCAGGCATATTAATGCCCATTCGTTTGGACAACAGGCTATTTAAGTAACTTCTGCAGCAAACTGAACCACTGCCTTTACTTTAATTTTGTAGTTAGTGGCCCTGTGATTGCCCCAGTGAGACTCCATGAAAGCGGAAAATTATTTACTCCTTTTTTCCTTTCCTGGATGTCTTCCATGGCAGCATATGTATTCCCACCCTTGTGTTTTATTTTCTTAGGCTGAAGTCTACCTACAAAGAATGTTGTCTGAGGGATACTGCAAAAACAATTGTAGCAGGATTTTATGGGGTGCGGAGGTCAGAGCCACACCCACCGTGTATGCTGCCATAGAAGACATGCAGGAAAGGATAATTAGGGTGAGTAATTAATAGTTTATCTTTTGTTTATAGGTTTCATTAAAATGTATCTTTAGCCAAAACTTTTTTTGGAAAAAAAGGGGAAAGGTTAGGAGATCTGTAAGGTTTTTGTTGTTGTTAGTTTACCCACTGGGGTATGCACACTCTCTATTAGTCCTATTGACCACTGTTAGCAGTACAGAAAATTATGGGAAATCCAAAATTTTAAAGTTGTCATCAGAATGAAGTTGAGGGTGAAAATCATGGATGACGACAGTGACAGCTGTTTCCTTGTGCTTTCTCTGGTTAAACATTAGGGCAGGAAGTGAAGGAACACCTCTCCAACAACACAAATAAGGTAAAATAGAAACTGACAGGGGTTTTAATCATTCTGTACTCTATCAAAAAACTAAAAAAGAAAAGTTTTGGTTAGCACTTCTGCTTAGTAGCTCTAAGGTCTTTGGAACAAATCCCAACTAAGGCATTACCTGCTTGGAGTTTGCATGTTCTCTATGTGCCCACGTGGGTTTCCTCTGGGTACTCCGGTTTCCTTTCACACTCCATAGACATGCTGGTAGGTATGTGACAGACTCTGGGAACTGCAGGACCCATATACATGACTATGGGCCCTGGCATTCGAGGGAGCTACAAGCATTTAGGAAGATGTCCTGTTATATAATGCAAAAGGACATTATTACATTTAACAGTCAAGGAAGCCATGATGGTCTCTGAAACTCAGTAAGCAGATGTATGTGAAAAGAAATCTGGTTAACAAGATTTGGACAGCCCTGGGTCTTCTTGAATACTGTTACTGGATAGTCTGAGGTGTGGTGAGATCACTGTTTATGTGTTTATTGTTAGGTAGGTCTTTTCCATTGCACTATTGTTTCTGTCTGTCTGATCATCTCTTGGAGATGAAATTAATCTGGTGACTTTAACATGTTACCAAATTATTGTGGGACGTTATATGTTTGTTGATTAACTTACTGTTTAATTAATTTACCGTTTTATTAAGATCATTGTTAGCTGTTAATTATATTCATTATTACAGTTTGTATTGTTAGGGGTAATATGATCAGAAGGGGAATGTCCTCCTGTGGGGTATAAACTGTGTGTGTGAGTTTCAATAAACAGTCATTCCTTGGATTTTACCTCACATTTTGTCTGTGCACGATGTTTGGGGTAAAAAGGGTTGGTATTAGCTCTTGGGCTGCTTGGAACGGTTTGGAGGGCAGGAGGAACTGTATGGCGGAAGGAAGCACCTAGTCGGTGTGCAAAGCGGTTCTGTCACAAGGTTAATTTGCTCCTGTCTAAATTAGCCCTAGTATATGTAAGAACGTGAATGCGTAATTGACAGCAATATATAAGTATCTATAATAATATAGGCTCTCCTAACTTAACGACCAGGTTCCGTTCCAACAACCAGGTCGTTAAACGAGCCACAAGTAATCAATATTTTAATCAATCTTAACTACTGTACTGTACTGTATTGTGAAAAAAGGTCTAAACACAAAACCCCAACTAAATAACGTTGTTTTAATTTGCACAAGTACAGAACACAAACGAAAATTCTGTACCGTACTGTAAAATACAATGATGTACAGTGTGTCGTTCGGATAGGGAGAGCTGGTCGTAAGTCCTAGCAGTAGCTAAACAGGTAAGTCATAAAACGAGGAGTATCTGTAATAGAATAATGTTATTTTAAAAAAGAGCCCACCAACAATGTCCTAAAATATCTAGCATCATCATTGTAAACCATTTTATACTTTGTCAGTACCTAACTCTTATATTATACTTTGCTACTTTTTTATAAAGGATTCCATATTTTCCAAAAGGGTTTATAAATGTAAAATTGCTTGTAGGAAACATGCACATACGTGCCATTTCAGAACTGCAACGTATGCCTGATTTTTTATTTTCAAGCAGTATTACTTAAGAAAAGTGTGTCAGCGTTTATTAATGGAAGATACAGATTGTGTATATAAAAAAATACTTTAAAAGTGTCTGCTACCACAATTGATTATTTTTATAAGATTGAATAATACTGCTATAGTTAGAATATGTATTACCTTTAGGTTAGTTCAATCTCTTTACAATGAATACTGTATATATCCACTGGCACTTCATTATGTACACCTATTTATTTCATGCAGTCAGCAACAATATTCAGGTATGATGCGACATAAAAATAATTCCCAACTTGTGTGTGCCAAGGAAACATTCCTTGCGCCATTATTGCCACTAACCTCCTCTCACATTAGGCAGCATGTCATGGAAGAAAATGAGGTTTGTCAGACCATGTTTACAGTCTTCATTTGCCAAGTTTATGTGATCATGTGCCCGGTGTAGCTTCATTTTTCGGTTCTTAGCTGAAAGGAACCTGGCATAGTTTCCTGATACTGTAACCCATTCAAGTTTTTTTTTTTTTTTAAAAGAACACACAGCCAAAAATATTTAGTGTATTGACAGCCCAAACTTTTTTGCAGAGTACGGAGGAATTAAAACTCTTAGATTACTTTTGCTGTGTCCATGCTGGGGAGATTTTCCTTCTCTTCCTGTGCTGAAGATGCAACAGGAACTAAGAGAAAATCTCTGCAAAATAAGGTTTATACCTATTGCAGACAGACGTCACTGGAACGTTTGTTCCCATTAGATGGCTTATCCTCAGTTTCCCTCTACTTATTCTCTTAGGGCCAATTCACACCTGAGCATTTTGGAACTTAAAGCCTGAAGCTACAAAATGCTGGAGGGGAAAAAATCAGTGCTTCTCTATGGAGATGGTTCACATCTCTACTCCAAAACACCTGAAGCCAAAAGCCTGAAAACGCCTGAAGCTCAAACAAGTTCTGGAAGTATTTTTTCAGGCAGTTTTGGGCGTTTTTCTGCTTTTTACATTGGTGACCTTTTGACCTGTATAAAATCGTGGCAAAACGCGCCAAAATCACGGTAAAAAACGTGGTAAAAAGTTGCGGCAAAATCGCGCGACTTTCTGCCTGAAAATGACATGCTCAGGTGTGAATGCAGTCTAAGTGGCAATGGTCTCCATGACAGAGTGTGAATCTCCTCAGCAGGGACACAGACACCAGTAAAAATGTTGACAGAGGCTCTAGAAAAAAAAAAAACGTTGACTTTATCTACGTATACAAACAGTGGTGTATCATCCATGGGTGCAGGGTGTTCACTGAACACGGGCCTGAGGGGTGGGGAGGCCCACTGTACTCTGACCCACACTGCACCCATGGATGATCTCTCCCTGGTTGACAGCTGGGGATGATCGGTGCAGTGTGGGCTTGCACACGGGCCCACCAATTTCATGATACGCGCCTGTATACAAATATATTAAAACAAATGATGTACCAATACATATTACATTAATTTGGAAGACAAAGGAAATATTAAAATAAATATACTAATGTTTTCCTGAAGCAGGAGAATAGCTGTGGTATGGGCGGAGCTATTTATTATGGCTGATTTACTGGCAGAGGAGAATTTAACTTTGAAAAAGGAATTTTTGCTTGAATGTGGTAAATATTCACTTTTAAGAAAAACACCCATTCATGCACAAGGAAAATGAAATGAACAATATTTTTGCTTGCACATGATTGGATGATAGAGGTCAGCACTTTACCACATTTACTAAGCTAGGTAAACAATTCCTTGAAAAAGTGAACATGCTCTACTCCTTTAGTAAATCAGCTATATGATGTACTTTCTTTTTGTGTCTTTTTTTGTTGAGTATTCTGTATTATTGTGAGCTTTCTAATTTTGTGTTTCTGTGTACTCACAAGTATAATAGTTATATTCACCAAACAGAAGATCTGGAACCACATGATATATACAGTACATTTAAAAGTATCTCTAGAGTTGGATTAAAAAGTGTAAATATGAATGGGGGTCTTTCAACTGTATATGTGTGGGCTAGTACAGAATTGAGCTAAGGCACTCGGAACGTAATTTGACATTGTGTTTATTGACAGATTAAGGAAAAAAGTTGTTATTTAGGACATTATGTATGTTAGTTGGTGAAGTTGGGATATTGTGTGTATTAACTGGTTAATTATTATTATATTTACTGATAGCGGGCATTGCGTTGTTAATTTATTGGGATATTGAGTTGATTGATTAAAATAATTTTAACCAAAAAGAAACCGCGCTCATGTGAAGTTCAGTCTTTACATACAGTGAAAATATTAAAGGAGTTGTAAAAGGCAGAAGGTTTTTCAACTTAATGCATTCTATGCATTAAGATAAAAAACCTTCTGTGTGTAGCAGCCTCCAGTACCCCATTAATCACTTACCTGCGCCCCATCTCTCTCCAGCAATGTCCACGAATATCTAAGCCGTCCGGGACACTCCCCCTGATTGGCTGAGACACAGCAGTGGCGTCATTGGCTCCCGCGGCTGTCAATCAAAGTCAGTCAGCCAATCAGGGGAGAGAGGGGCGGGGCCAGGTGGGGGTTCCATGTCTGAATGGATACACGGAGCTCAGCTCGGGTGCCCCATAGGAAGCTGCTGGCTGCGGAGGCACTTGATAGGGGGTAGGGGGTAGGAGCAGCAAAGAGGAACCCGAGAAGAGGAAGATCCAGGCTGCTCTGTGCAAAACCAACTGCACAGAGGAGGTAAGTGTAACATGTTTATTTATTTTTATTTTTTTTTAAATGAGACTTTACAATCACTTTAAACCATGTGAAAGCAGCAGCTCTACCATGAGATATTTTTCACAGTGTTATTAATCTTTAGTGTCCTGAACTAAAACCTTCTACCTGATCCACATGTGCATATAGGCATATGATGAATTAAAATAACATATTCAAATAAAAAAAATAGAAAGAAAAGTCCACATGTCAGAAAGTCCTTGATCAGCAATAATAAAGCCACAGCTTCAAAACTGGTTCTCCACCACCGTTGAATAGGGAAATGTGTGCATCAAAAGCCACCACCTCGATGTGGTGGCTCATCCATTAAGGGCGTACCGGCGGCGCCCCCCATCCATGCGTCCAGCCCCCTGATCTACATTCAGGGTGCCCGACTATGGATTCCAATGGGGGGTGTTTTTTTAAAGCACGTGATTACAGCCAGAGGCTCTAATAGGCTTCAAAAACGGGTGGGCTCGGGGATCCCACCCAGTTGTGTGATGATAGCGAAAGAATATTCGCTATTTTCACACTAAATCTCCTCCCGCCAATCAGGAAGCGAGTCGTGAGACCTGTTTCCCGATTGGCCAAACCGTCAGGCGATCCTATTGGACGCTTAGTGCCTAAGAGGAGGAGAGAGGAGATGCATGGCGGAAGGAAGCTGTGGAGGAAGCCGCTCAAGGAGAGGACACCGGACCTGCTGGCCGCCGACCGCCATGCTGGAGGACACCAAAACCTTGATGGGGTAAGTGCCGGACAGACAGACAGTGGGGGGTGGTAGCGCCACACTGTCAGCCACCCTGGGGGGTGGTAGTACCACGCCTCCGCCCGCCCCGGGGGATAATTGTTTGCCACCCCCCTAAAAAAAAAACAACCCACCAGCCGCCACTGATGCTTACCAGCTGTATATGACCAAAAGGTTGCAAAGGGCTCATTTAAATTGCGTTAAGGTCACCACACCTCCCATAACGTAATTCTCGAGATGGCCAGGATCCTTACAAGGATGGTCTGCACATCACCATTCCAGCAGCATTCATATGAGGACATAGAAGTAGACACTCCACATAACATAAAACCGTATCATCCCAAAATGCATTTAAAATAGAAATGAACTTACATCACAAACACTTTAAAATTGTGCATAACGATCTCCTTTAGCCGGCAAATAATCCAAAGCACCCACACATCCGGGAATATAGGAACGCGATGACGTTATCACGCAGCTCCTCCCTATGCGTTTCATCACAGATGACGTCTTTCAAAGCTGATTTGATTATGTTATTTTAATTTATCATATGCATATATTCACATGTGGATCAGGTAGAAGGTTATAGCTCAGTTCAGGACTCTGATGATTAAAATCATTACTAAGTAATTTTGCTTACCAAGTAATGGCATGTTTTTGTTTTAATATTTAGCATCATATATGAAAGTGCTGGGCCATCTGGGTCATCAAACGGCACTTCTTTCTTCTCAGTGATATGGTATGGTTCTTCAATGTAGTCTCAGGCTTCTATAATAGAGCTGGAAGCAATTCAGTCATTTGCTCAAATTCTGTGACTTAAAGCCTAGGCCCTGCCTTGTCCTTTGTGTTGTGCTTGGTGCCGAAAGCTTTATTGCTATATCATACTTGAGTAGGGGGTGTATGAGCTGTCATTTCTGCAGGAATAATACATGAGCTAAACTATGTAAAGTGTATCTGAACCCAAAAATAGAAAAAATATATAATCCAGTCTTTAGATGAGGTGGTTGCTTTAGTCTTTCTTTTATTCTCACCTGGTAATGCTGCAAATAATTTCCTACCATAGGAGGTCAAACAGGCCCAGAGATACGCTCATTCTTTGGACAGACTGAAATATAGCTAGTTTGTGACTTTTGAATACTGACTCGCTTTTTTATTTTATTTTTTGTTTTATTTACAGGTTATTCAAGCCATGCAGTCATATTTACAATGACTTCCGGAATTTTAGAAGGCTAAGTTCACACTATTGCGTCTTGTGAACGTGTGCACAATTACGTGCCACGCTCCTGACATGCGAGAGAAACGCAGAAGGGTGGGCAGTAATTCCTAATGGCACCCCACTCATTGGGAAAATCCCTGCATTTTTGTGCAAAAAAAGAAACGCACGGTGTTACAGCACCATGCGATTCCTGCCAGAGCGATTTTCAAAAAGGGTTCGGAACTTCTTTCCCCGTGTTTCTGTGTGTAGGACTGCCCATTAAAGTGAATGGGCTGCTCTTCCCGCATAATGCAGCCCGCACAAGTTCTGAACTGGCCCTAAGTGGCATGATACATTCCTGTTATGCCACAATATGCTGCAACACTATAAAAAAAGAAAAGCAGTCTTTGAGCCCCAGTCAAGGGACTCCGAGAGGAATCTGGAAAAGGGCATCATCAGTTGCAGGGAAAGAAAAGATACAGCCAATGGTATATGGAGAACTTGAATGGTTCCTGCTTGCTCCTGCGTTATACATGCTTTTTCTGTACCGTTTCTGCTTTTGATCAAAGTCTAGAACCGAAAGTTCTTCTCATTGCATGCGCACAAAAGTTATTTACTGTTACGATTTGTGTGAAGATCAGATCGTGTTATCTTTTTGTGCAGAATTCCTAAGAAACTCTTATAACCTGTGCTGAGAAATGTATGTAGGTTGCTATTTATTGGCCTCTTTCTGGAACGTCTCGTTGTCAGGTTGTGTCCAGTTTGAATATTTTCCGAGTTTCTGACCTGGAACAAGCATGCAACCAGCGAAGTCAGCCGAAAGTTAGAACTGTTGTTCCAGGTCAGGTGTTCGTTCAATTAAAGCAAAGGAATCAAAATGACTGCTAGGTAATTAGCATTTTCAGAGGGAGAGGCCAGGTACCTATACTTGTCGCAGGTTAATGATTAAGGCTCCGTTCACACTAGTGCGTTTTTTGAGGCATTTTGCAGTTTGCAGAAATGCAGGGAATTTTTTTAACATGGGTTCCTATGAAACATGTTTACATCAATGCTTTTTTGTGCCTCTGCGTTTTTGGAAAAGGTCAGGGACTTTTTTTCATGCAAAAAGCAGCGTTTTGCATGTAATAGTTTTCAATGGGCAAGCATGAAAAATGCAAGTGCTACGTTTTTACCTCGTTTTTACTGCGTTTTGCCATGTTTTGCAGTTTAAATCTGCCTAGCAACAAAATTTCCCCAAAAAATAAAATATAATGTAAAAAAATAAAAAATAAAAAAACGCAAACGTAGTAAAAACCCGTGGAAAGCACAGAAAAAAGCAGTGAAAAAACACTGAAAAGCAACATACATTGATGTGAATCGAGCCTTAGAAAGTGTTGAAGCCAGAATCAGAAAATGAGTCGAATAGCATTTTTCAGGAGGGCAAGTACAGTGGGGCAAAAATGTATTTAGTCAGCCACCAATTGTGCAAGTTCTCCCACTTAAAAAGATGAGAGAGGCCTATAATTTTCATCATAGGTACATTTCAACTATGAGAGACAGAATGAAAAAAAAATCCAGAAAATCACATTGTCTGATTTTTAACGAATTTATTTGCAAATTATGGTGGAAAATAAGTATTTGGTCACCTACAAAAAAGCAAGATTTCTGTCTCTCACAGACCTGTAACTTCTTCAAGAGGCTCCTCTATCCTCCACTCGTTACCTGTATTAATGGTACCTGTTTGAACTCATTATCAGTATAAAAGACACCTGTCCACAACCTCAAACGGTCAGACTCCAAACTCCACTATGGCCAAGACCAAAGAGCTGTCAAAGGACACCAGAAACAAAATTGTAGACCTGCACTAGGCTGGGAAGAGTGAATCTGCAATAGGTAAGCAGCTCGGTGTGAAGAAATCAACTGTGGGAGCAATTATTAGAAAATGTAAGACATACAAGACCACTGATAATCTCCCTCGATCTGGGGCTCCACACAAGATCTCACCCCGTGGTGTCAAAATGATCACAAGAACGGTTAACAAAAATCCCAGAACCACACGGGGGGACCTAGTGAATGACCTGCAGAGAGCTGGGACCAAAGTAACAAAGGCTACCATCAGTAACACACTACGCCACCAGGGACTCAAATCCTGCAGTGCCAGACGTGTCCCCCTGCTTAAGCCAGTACATGTCCAGGCCCATCTGAAGTTTGCTAGAGAGCATTTGGATGATCCAGAAGAGGATTGGGAGAATGTCATATGGTCAGATGAAACCAAAATAGAACTTTTTGGTAAAAACTCAAGTTGTCGTGTTTGGAGGAGAAAGAATGCTGAGTTGCATCCAAAGAACATACCTACTGTGAAGCATGGGGGTGGAAACATAATGCTTTGGGGCTGTTTTTCTGCAAAGGGACCAGGACGACTGATCCGTGTAAAGGAAGGAATGAATGGGGCCATGTATCGTGAGATTTTGAGTAAAAACCTCCTTCCATCAGCAAGGGCATTGAAGATGAAACGTGGATGGGTCTTTCAGCATGACAATGATTCCAAACACATCGCCCGGGCAACAAAGGAGTGGCTTCGTAAGAAGCATTTCAAGGTCCTGGAGTGACCTAGCCAGTCTCCAGATCTCAACTCCATAGAAAATCTTTGGAGGGAGCTGAAAATCCGTGTTGCCCAGCGACAGCCCCAAAACATCACTGCTCTAGAGGAGATCTGCATGGAGGAATGGGCCAAACTACCAGCAACAATGTGTAAAAACCTTGTGGAGACTTACAGAAAACGTTTTACCTCTGTCATTGCCAACAAAGGGTATATAACAAAGTATTGAGATGAACTTTTGTTATTGACCAAATACTTATTTTCCACCATAATTTACAAATAAATTCTTTAAAAATCAGACAATGTGATTTTCTGGATTTTTTTTCTCATTCTGTCTCTCATAGTTGAAGTGTGCCTATGATGAAAATTATAGGCCTCTCCAGGGCTGGACTGGGACAAAAATTTGGCCCTGGACTACATCCAGACTGGCCCAGGGCACAGCACATCAGGGTACAGAGCAAAACACATCAGGGCACAGCACATCAGACTACAGAGCACAGCACATCAGGGTACAGGACACAGCACATCAGGGCACAGCACATCAGACTACAGAGCACAGCACATCAGGGTACAGGACACAGCACATCAGACTACTGAGCACAGCACATCAGGGTACAGGACACAGCACATCAGGGCACATGGCACATCAGGGCACATGGAACATGGGGCACATCAGGGAACATTAGATTAGGGCACATCAGGGAACATTAGATTAGGGCACATCAGGGCACATTAGAGTAGGACACATCAGGGCACATTAGATTAGGGCACATCAGGGCACATTAAGGCACAACAGGGCACATTAGATTACGGTACATCAGGGCACATTAGATTAGGGCACATCAGGGCACATTCGATTAGGGCACATCATGGCGCATGGTGCACATCAGGGCACATTAGATCAGGGCACATTAAGGCACATCAGGGCACATTAGATTAGGGCGCATCAGGGCACAGCACATCAGGGCAAAGGGCACATGGGGTACATCATGGCACATCAGGGCACATGGGTCAAATCATGGCACATCAGGGCACAGGGCACATGGGTCAAATCATGGCACATGGCACATCAGGGCACATGGGGCAAATCAGGGCACATGGCACATCAGGGCACATGGAAAATGGGGCACATCAGAATAGGGCACATTAGATCAGGGCACATTAGATCAAGGCACATCAGATCAGGGCAAATTAGATCAGGGCACATTAGAATAGGGCACATTAGATCAGGGCACATTAGATCAGGGCACATTAGATTAAAGCACATTAGATCAGGGCACATTAGATTAAGGCACATTAGAATAGGGCACATTAGATCAGGGCACATTAGATTAAAGCACATTAGATCAGGGCACATTAGAATAGGGCACATTAGATCAGGGCACATTAGATCAGGGCACATTAGAATAGGGCACATTAGATCAGGGCACATTAGATTAAAGCACATTAGAATAGGGCACATTAGATCAGGGCACATTAGATTAAAGCACATTCGATCAGGGCACATTAGGTTAAGGCACATTAGAATAGGGCACATTAGAATAGGGCACATTAGATCAGGGCACATTAGATCAGGGCACATTAGATTAAGGCACATTAGATCAGGGCACATTAGATCAGGGCACATTAGAATAGGGCACATTAGATTAAAGCACATTAGAATAGGGCACATTAGATCAGGGCACATTAGATGAAGGCATCAGGGCACATTAGATTAGGGCACATTAGATTAAGGCATCAGGGCACATTAGATTAGGGCACATGTTTACCAGACGTTTTCTTGCAGATAGTCTGTAATAACTCCTCTCGCATGTCACGCTGCTCCATGGCGGCCCCGCCCCTCCTCTCTTCTAGTCCATCCCAGGTGATGTCACAAGCAAATTGGGATGGACTAGAAGAGAGGAGGGGCGGGGCCGCCATGGAGCAGCGTGACATGCGAGAGGAGTTATTACAGACGTTTCCTACACTATCTGCATGCAGGCGAAATCTCGATCTACCCGTCAGACATCACCTGTCGGTGATTGACGGGTAGATCGCCGCAGAATTCACCACAAAATAACTGGCCCCTGTGACCGCGAGGCCGGCCCACTGAGCCATCGGCCCACCGGGAAACTCCCGGTAGTCCCGATGGCCGGCCAGTACAGGCCTGGGCCTCTCTCATCTTTTTAAGTGGGAGAACTTGCACAATTGGTGGCTGACTAAATACTTTTTGCCCCACTGTATATATGTTTCAAATAAAAGTGATTGGCAGACGCAACATTCTCGTATATGTCAAATATAGAACTATGTGGGCAACAGGAAAATGTGTCAAACTTGTGCAAAGCGTGTATTTAGGGAAATATGGGGCTGTGAAAATGGTAGGTGCCTGGCTTTCATGCTGATTCGTTGTTTTTAATACATTCAAAGGCCTGGTTCACACCTATGCAAGTTGCAGTTTGCATATTCCAGGTAGGGTTGCCACATCATCCCTTTAATCCAGAACACATAGCGATAGCACAGGTTTTGTGGCTGATCAAGGTGGTAATTAAACTCACTTGGTGCCTCATCTGCATTAAATTAGCCTCAGAACCTGTGTAATTCATATGTGTTCTGGATTAAGGGGATGATGTGGCAACCCTAATTCCAGGTGCATTTTGTATTTTTCAATACACATTTTTGATCCATTGAAGTCTATGGAACCAAAATCCAGAAACAAAGTCCCTGGCCCCTTCCATAAAATGCACAGATGTGAACTACATCCATAGGAAACCATGTTAAATGGACTGTAGTGTGTTTCTGCAAAACTGAATATGCACTAAAAAATTGCATAGGTGTGAACCAGGCCTAAGTCACTGATTGCAGCAAGCATGCAAATCAAGAGTTCTGATTATAGTCTGACTTCACTTAGTGTATGATTGTTCCGGGTTAGTAACTCAGAAAACATTGAAGCTAGATTTGGGAATCAACACAACCAGCATTTTAGAAGGAAATCACATTGGACCGGCTCCCTTTTTGTCTTCAGGCCTCCTATAATACAGTGAAACCTGTTAACAATTGACTTGTAATTCTCAGTAATGCTCTAGCATATGCTAATATGAATTTCAATTGTGTCTAGAACATATAAAAAAATACATGGTAAAACCACCAGGTGGCAGATACTCAGACGTTTAAACTGAATGTGATAGTATCATCTTGCAGGAAGAGAGTGGAAAGCTTCAAAGCTTATCTTGTACCTTTTGCTACAGTTTACGTCTGCGGTGATAGCCTTCTCCTGACAAGTTACAAATTTGAATCTTTTTACATAAAAATGCACTGCTACACTATCTTAGTTGGATATAAATACTCCTGCAAAATGTATGTATTCAGCACTCTTGTGATAAAAGAAAAACTTTCTTATTATTTTAGCTCTTGTTCACACTGCTGTGGCTTCAGTCAACAGCTTGAATTCAAAGTTTAAATCTGGCATCCCTACATGACTTGCATATGACTTTTTTAACAGTGCAAGTCGTGTTAAAGTCGCACTATAGTAGTGCAGGAACCTTTTTCTAAGTTAAGTCGCACCAATTAGAACAGTTCTATTGGCGTTAATGGGGCACGACTTGTCATGCAACTTTGAACTCTCAAGTCACATGACAAGTCGCAGTAGTCTGAACCGGGGCTTACTGTAGGGTTGCCACATCATCCCTTTAAGGCTGGGTTCACACTATCCGACAAAAAAACGGTCCGACTTTGATCCTACTTTGCTGTGCGATTTACGGTCCTACATAGGGTCAAAGTCGGACCGTTTGTCTGTGAACAGGGATCCGACTTTGATCCCGACAATACCAGGCACCTTGTGCTCTGGGGATCTTGAGGGGGAACTCCACGCCAATTAAAAAAAAAAAATTACATGGGGTCCCCCTCCAGGAACACACTAGGCCCTTTGGTCTGGTATGGATTTTAAGGGGAACCCCCAAGCCAAAAAAAATGGCGTGGGGTCCCCCCCCAAAATCCATACCAGACCCTTATCCGAGCACGCAGCCCAGCAGGCCAGGAAAGGGGGTGATGACGAGCGAGCGCCCCCCCCCCGGACCACACCAGGCCGCGTGCCCTCAACATGGGGAGTATGGGTGCTTCTGGGCAGGGGGGGCTCTGCGCCCCCCACCCCAAAGCACCTTGCCCCCATGTTGATGAGGACAAGGGCCTCTTCCCGACAACCCTGGCCGGTGGTTGTCAGGGTCTCCGGGCGGGGACTTATCAGAATCTGGAAGCCTCCTTTAACAAGGGGGCCCCCAGATGCCAGCCCCCCACCCTATGTAAATGAGTATGGGGTACATCGTACCCCTACCCATTTACCTGGAAAAAAAAAGTGTACAAAAAAACACACTACACAGGGTTTTAAAATATTTTATTAAATCAGCTCCAGCGTCTTCTTTTCTTTGGCTCTTTTGCGGGGGTCTTCCATCTTCTGAGGGGGTCTTCTTTCTCCTCCTTCTCTGCTGCGTCTTCTGCTCTTTTGCCGGTCTTCTCCACTGTCCTCTTCCCTCTCTTCTTCTTCTTCTTCCCATGTTGACACGATGCGATCTCCTTCAGGAATGCCCTCTCCGCTGTGTGCTGTGCCTTATATTGGCATGGGGCGTGGCCATCAGATGACATCACCAAGAGGCCCGTCCCATATGATGTCACAGCTCCGCCCCAGGTGATGTCATCTGATGGCCACGCCCCATGCCAATATAAGGCACAGCACACAGCGGAGAGGGCATTGGTGAAGGAGACTGCGTCGTGTCAACATGGGAAGAAGAAGAAGAAGAGAGGGAAGAGGACAGTGGAGAAGACCGGCAAAAGAGCAGAAGACGCCGCAGAGAAGGAGGAGAAAGAAGACCCCTCAGAAGATGGAAGACCCCCGCAAAAGAGCCGAAGAAAAGAAGACGCCGGAGCTGATTTAATAAAATATTTTAAAACCTTGTGTAGTGTGTTTTTTGTACACTTTTTTCCAGGTAAATGGGTAGGGGTACGATGTACCCCATACTCATTTACATAGGGTGGGGGGCCGGCATCTGGGGGCCCCCTTGTTAAAGGGGGCTTCCAGATTCCGATAAGTTCCCACCCGCAGACCCCGACAACCACCGGCCAGGGTTGTCGGGAAGAGGCCGTTGTCCTCATCAACATGGGGACAAGGTGCTTTGTGGTGGGGGGCGCAGCCCCCCCTGCCCCGAAGCACCCATACTCCCCATGTTGAGGGCACGCGGCCTGGTGTGGTCCAGGAGGGAGGGGGCGCTTGCTCGTCCCCACCCCCTTTCCTGGCCCGCCGGGCTGCGTGCTCGGATAAGGGTCTGGTATGGATCTTGGGGGGGACCCCATGCCCATTTTTTGGCGTGGGGTTCCCCTTAAAATTCATACCAGACCAAAGGGCCTGGTATGCCCCTGGAGAGGGACCCCATGTCTTTTTTTTTTAATTTGGCGTTGAGTTCGCCTTCATGATCCCCAGAGCACAAGTCGCATGCCAAAGTCAGATCAGTGAAGACACTGATCCGACTTTGATCCGACTTCAATGTTTTTCAGTGGGCTGAAGTAGCATCAAAGTCGGACAAAAGTAGTACAGGAACCTTTTTCAAAGTCGGTCCGTCGGAGCAGTTAAGACGGCTCTTATAGGGAATCATTGTTTTTGTGACGTAATGCGACTTGTGCTCCTCATGTCGGTCCGAGAATCGGGCTAGTGTGAACCCAGCCTAATCCAGGACACATACTATTTACCCAGGTTCTATGGCTGATTAAGGTGGTAATTAAACTCACTTGGTGCCTTATCTGCATTAAATTAGCCTCAGAACAACCTGTGTAATTCATATGTGTCCTGGATTAAAGGGATGATGTGGCAACCCTAGCTTACTGTAAATGTACCCATGCATGGCTAGTGATGTGGTTGAATTCCATTTACAGCCAGTCATATTGCTAAATTCCACAATCGCTAAGTGTGAGAACCTGTACACATCTTGAACAGGAGGTGAATGGAAAAGGTATTCCAAACAATAAGCCAAGTGATCCAACGAGTTCAGATGTAGTTTGCCCTGTTATTGCTAATAATCCTAGGAAATAATATCTTAATAAGATCAATGCATGACTTTCACTTGATAATATCTGTTTTTTAACATCTACCATAAGGAAAACACTGCTGAGGGATGTTCTTCGAAGAATGTCTCAGAAGAAGTTAATGCTGTCCAAAAATAAGCCAAATAGCTGGGGCAGGAAGAGTAGAACACATAGACCCAAAGTCTTGAACTGATGATACCTCTGCGCTCTCTGAGTGGTATTAAAACCCCTTTCACATTGAAGGCAGTTTTCTGGCATTTTAGTGCTAGAAATAGCGCCTGTAAAGCATCTGATAACTGCCTCTCATGCGGCCCGAGTGTGAAAGCCCGAGTGCTTTCACTCTAAGGCGGTGCGCTTGCGGGATGGAAAAAAAAGTCCTGCAAGCACCATCTTTGGGGTGGTTTGGGAGCCGTGTATACACCACTCCCAAACCACCCCTGCCCATTGGAATGAATGGGCAGTGCCTGAAAAGCACTTCAGAAGCGCCACAACGTAGGACTTTTTAACCCCTTCTTAGGGGTTAAAAGCTCCCCGCTAGTGGCTGAAAAACGCCGCTTAAACAGCTAACATGGTCGCGGCCCCAATGTGAATGGGGTCTTAGATTGCCCCCTAGTGTTAACCCCTTCCCTGGCAGTGATTTATTCAGTAATCAGTGCATTTTCATAGCACTGATCGTTGTATAAATGTCAATGGTCCCAAAAAAGTGTCAAAAGTGTCCGACATGTCTGCTGCAATATCGCAGTCCTGCTAAAAATCGCAGATAGCGCCATTACTAGTAAGACATTTAAAAAAAATAAAAACCCCATAAATTAATTCTGATTGTTCGCAAATGCGACAACTTTTGCGCAAAACAATCAATAGGTGCCGATTGTGATTTTTTTTTTTTTACTAAAATTTGAGGAAGCATATATATTGGCCAAAACTGATGAATACTTTTTTTTTATATTTTTTTTGGATATGCATTTTAGCAATAAGTAAGAAATATTGTTTTTTTGCAAAATTGTTGCTCTTTGTTTATAGTGGTGATCAGAAGTGATACAGAGGTGATCAAATACCACCAAAGAAAGCTGTATTTGTGGGAAAAAAAGGACATCAATTTTGTTTGGGTACAACATCGCAGGACCGCGCAATTGTCAGTTAAAGCGACGCAGTGCCGAATCACAAAAAGTGCTCTGGTCCTAAAGGGGGAAATCCTTCTGGGGCTGAAGTGGTTAATCAGTACAATCTTTGTCCGAAAATACAATACAAATACAATACAATACATCACTTCAAATTTTTATTCTGTCATATGAGAATTTTCGGAGCTTTAGGAAACTCTTAATTTTTCTATATGAGACTAACATGCAAAAAAAAAAAATGGAAGGTAATTCGTCCGATAATGTATACGAGGCATTAGGCTTCTTTGAGATAAATTCAATCAAATGTTTAAATTAAAAGAAAAGTATGGGGAAAGCTTTTATAGCCATAATTCTCTTCAGGGTCACAGGAGTGCACTTTCTTGTGCTTTCCTGTGACCCAGAATCAGCCAACAGCAGGCTAAAGCTAATATTTGGGGATGGCTACCAGTTATCTAAATTTATCTGAATACAGTTTTCTGCATTATTTATCTGAATTTATCTGAATTATTTATCTGAATCCAGTTATCTGTTACTAATTCTTGACAGACAGTGGCTGTACTCTAGATCCACACTTCCCGGGATGGATGAGCAGCCCTGGATGCAAACTGCTCGGATGTGCCGTTACCAGTGTACAGTAGCAGCTGTCATTATTTTCTACAGGCAGCTGTATGCAAACAACTTTCACTATCGGGCACAGAGACATTCTCTTTTCATTGTGTACAGATCTTTGTGCCTGCGTGAATGAGCCCTTAACAGTATTAATAATCTGTTGTAAGTGATTACAAATGGTACTGGAGGCTGAACAGTCCATGTCTTAATGTGATACTAAACACACAATGTTTAATTTACATTGTCCCTTCTATTTTTGTATATGGATGATGGCACTGTAATTATTGTAATTAAAAAAAAATCTGATTACCTTTCTCTTACGTTCATTGACAGACGCAGCCTCTATTCATGACACGTGGGTTATGTACCTTTTACTAGGAGTAGACTAGGCAGAACGAAAGTTCAGAAAGCAAAGCTGGCTCCTCCCAGGGGGCCGTCCTTACTCAGCACATAACCCCTCAGCCCTGCATAGCATATCAGTTTTCTTCTGCCTAGTGCAAGGAGTTAGACCTGGTTCCCTCCTGGGAACTGCGGTTCCCCTAGATTTTTTTCTTTTTATTTTCTTCTTTTTGCTCAAGCCTTCTGATGAAGACTGCAATCAAGTAGCCGGCTGGGGACCATGTGACTGTTCATTTATCCTGCCATCTCCCCAGCACGGCCGACGGATGCAAGCCACCCTTAGCTATGGCGGGGTCCGCCGTATTGTGCCCGTTCCGTGCGGGCGGCTGGTGGGTTAAACGCCCCACCCGCGTACCCAGTGTCCGGGTTGTGGCCTGCTCTAGGGGTCGCTTGGCCTGCAGCATCCCTCCTCACCTGGGGGGAGGAAGGTCTGCACCGGGTGGCTACCCGCTACGCTCGTCTGGATGGGTGAGTGACACCCCCCCTCCTCCCTGATGGCGGAGGGGGGGGCGACTAGCGGTACCGTTCTGGTTGGGGGGGTACAGGTCCACTGGTCCACTGGTCCCTGGTCCACCTTCCGGTGGAGAGATTCCGCGGCTTCTACTCGAACCTCTTTGTGGTGCCAAAGAAAGGGGGAGGGGTCAGGCCGGTTCTGGACTTAAAAGCACTCAATCCCTTTGTGAAGGCGCGCAAATTCAGTATGGAGTCAGTCCGTTCGGTCGTGGCCGCACTGCACCAGGGGGATTGGCTGGCATCCCTGGACATCAAGGACGCATATCTGCACGTTCCCATTTGTGTCAGGCACCAGCACTTCCTACGCTTTGCTGTAGGGGACCTTCTTTACCAGTTTGTGGCTCTCCCCTTCGGCCTGGCCTCGGCTCCGCGGGTCTTCACCAAGTTGCTGGCCCTGGTGCTGGCTCTGCTGAGACAGAGAGGCATTGCTGTGGTAGCCTACCTGGACGATCTTCTCCTGCGAGCGGAGTTGGCTCCGGCTCTGGAGGACAATGTTGCCATCACCCTGACCTCACTGAGGGACTTTGGTTGGCTAATCAATCTGCAGAAGTCGACATTGACCCTGTCCTGTCGCCTCGAATATCTGGGTCTGTTATTGGACACGGTGCAGGCAAAGGTATTCTTTCCTCCGGACAAGTTACTGACACTGCAAGCAGCGGTGCACACCCTGTTGTCACGACGGTGGTCCTCCTTACATTTCTGCATGCGGGTGCTGGGGCACATGGTGTCGACCTTAGAGGCGATACTGTACGCCCAGAGTCACACCCGGCTTCTGCAGCGAGCGAAGCTACTGCAGTGGGACAGGTCTCCTTCGTCTCTGGATCGGCTGATCCGGCTGGATCATCAGACCAGGGGGTCGTTGACTTGTGGCTTCGGGCCCCGGCAATGACCATGGGGAAGTCCTTCCTCCCCCTGGAATGATCGATAGTCACTACGGATGCCAGCCTCTCGGGCTGGGGAGGAGTCCTGAGACACCTGTCGGCTCAGGGCCGTTGGTCGGCGCAAGAGTCTCGACTTCCGATCAATGTGTTGGAGCTGAGGGCGATCAGGCTCTGTCTCTCCCGCTGGTCGGCGAGGCTGTGCAGCCTCCCGGTTCGGGTTCAGTCGGACAACGCCACGGCGGTGGCGTACGTGAACCATCAGGGCAGAACAAGAAGCTCGGCAGCAGCGGCAGAGGCAGCCCACATTCTGAGGTGGGCAGAGCTTAACGAGCCAGCAATCTCTGCCATCTACATTCCGGGCGTAGAAAATTGGAAGGCGGACTTCCTAAGTCGCCAAAAGCTGGACCAGGGAGAATGGACCCTGCATCCAGAGGTGTTTCGCCAGATTTGCGAAAGGTGGGGCACGCCAGATGTGGATCTCCTGGCGTCCAGATTCAATCACAAGGTGAAGACCTTTGTGTGCAGGCCAAGGGACCCGTTGGCAGCCACGGATGCCCTGGGGGCCCCGTGGTCCTGGTACAGGCTCCTGTACGCCTTTCCTCCTCTCAAGCTTCTACCGTGGTTGCTGCACAGGATAGAAGTGGAGGGAATCCCGACAATCCTGGTGGCTCCGGATTGGCCGTGGCGCCCTTGGTACGCTGACGTGGTGCGGATGGTAACAGACGTTCCCTGGCGACTCCCGCTTCGCGAAGATCTGCTGTCGCAGGGCCCCATCTTGCACCCTGCTTTACCCTCGCTGGCTTTGATGGCATGGCTATTGAGTCCCAGGTATTGAGGAACAGGGGGATCTCTAAGTCAGTGATCCCCACCATGCTTAAGGCGCCCAAGTGTACTTCACGCAAGATCTATCATCGCACCTGGAAAGCCTATATTGCCTGGTGCCACGCGGGGGGGTTGGAACCCCCGTTCTTTTGCAATTGCTTGGGTGCTTGCCTTTCTTCAACAAGGCCTGGACCAAAAGTTGGCTTTGAGCACCCTCAAGGGCCAGATCTCCGCTCTGGCGTTTCTTTTTTAGCGTCCTTTAGGGACGCATTCTTTGATCCGTACATTTGTACAGGGTGTACGTCATGTGGCTCCTCAGGTACGGTCGCCCCTGGCGCCTTGGGATCTAAACTTGGTACTTTCTGAACTGCAGAAACCACCTTATGAGAAGATCAGGGATATTCCCTTACAATTGCTGTCTCAGAAAGTCGCCTTCTTGGTGGCTATCACATCCGCGAGCCAGGTGTCTGAATTGGCAGCTTTGTCGTGTAGGTCTCCTTATTTGGTCCTGCATAAGGATAAGGCGGTGCTGCGTCCGTCTCCTTAGTTCCTTCTGAAGGTAGTCTCTTCTTTTCACATTAATGAGGACATTGTCCTCCCTTCCTTGTATCCGCACCCTAAGGAGATTGCTCTGCATTCCTTGGATGTGGTGAGAGCATTGAGGGTGTATTTGGCAGCTACGGCTCCTTTTAGGAAGTCGGATGCGCTGTTTGTGCTGACGGATGGGCCGCGCAAAGGGTTGGCGGCTTCGTCAGCCACTGTTTCACGTTGCATCAGACAGACCGTGACCCATGCGTATACTGTTCGGGGACAAGTACCCCCTTTTCCAGTCACGGCTCATTCCACCAGGGAGATTAGCACTTCCTGGGCGTTTAGACACCAAGCTTCAGTGTCTCAGGTGTGCAAGGCGGCTACTTGGGCATCGGTGCACACTTTTGTTATGTTTTACAAAGTTGATGTGTCAGCTGGGAGGGGCCAGCTTTGCTTTCTGAACTTTCGTTCTGCCTAGTCTACTCCTAGTAAAAGGTACATAACCCCACATGTCATGAATAGAGGCTGCGTCTGTCAATGAACTCGGAGAAAAGGATTTTACGGTAAGTTCGTAATAAAATCCCATTTTTTCCTAATCGATATACAACTGTCACGTCACCCAGCTCTTTCCCAGTCTGTCTGCAGGGAAACATAAGTAGGAGGAGCTTTTAGTCCTCTGTTGCTGGTCACATGTTCATGATAAAAAACAGCCTTTGGAATACAGTGTAAGAATAAATAATTACTGTAATATCAATAAACTGTTTTAAATTGTCATACAAATAAATATTTGAAATCCAGTCTTTATTATTTATCGAAAATAACATGGCGTGGGCGGATTTCTGCTAATAACAGGCTGTGTCGCTCCCCTCCAGCCTGTGTCTTAGAATAAGAGGGAGATAAAGCTTCCATTAATCTGCATGTAATATTCCGCCCCCATTGTGTTTAGCTGGTTAATGGGCATAGTGGGTTAGTTAGGAGGGAGAGAGTGGGCTGTCATTTACCACTGTGTATTCGCCCACATGTGTGACTCTACAGTCACGTGGGCTGCTCAGATGTGATAGGGAGTAGTGTTGAGCGAACCCGGACTGTAACGTTCGGGTTCGGTCCGGGGTTCTGCTATTTTACTCCATGTGTTGAGAAGCTGCAGGGCAGCCAATCAACAAGCGTTTCACTGGTTTGCCCTTAGAAGCCATCACAGCCTCCCGTTTGGTCACTTTGCGAACAACTAACCGACGGGACGTCGAAGAGTTGTGTACCTCATTTTATCGTCTTGGGGCCTGGCTTGGGCTTGCAATGTCAGGCCCAAGCGAGTTGTGATGAGGGATAGTGTAGACTCGTCGGGTGCACTGACATCTCAGTGTGTACACCCGCTTATGTGTCACCATTTACTGTCGGGTGAGAGAGGGAGGATTGATTGGGTGATACGGGTAATTGGTCGATTTGTGTTACCCCCGCCTTATAATGTACGTCTAATTACCTTCGAAATAGAGGGAGAATAAGATTCTGTGTCCGACCTCCCCT
>BLSH010227682.1:1173350-1184410 GCA_018402905.1 Glandirana rugosa | reverse complement strand
TGCCCTAGTTTGAAGATGATTTTAGAACAGTTATATGGCTTCTACCGTTAATTAATACTTTTCAGACACAGTTTGAAGATGATCCACATTCAACTCCATTTTTGCTTTTTTTATGTTTTTATTTTTTTAAAAATATTTAAAGTTATTTCCCTGTCCCCATTTTTTGTAGGGCACTTGCCCTACCCTTACCCCCATTTTACTTCCTTTTGCAGCCCTCTAGGGCTTTCCAGGACTTTGTTACAGCCATTTTTGTGCCTAAAAGTTCGGGTCCCCATTGATTTCAATGGGGTTCGTTGTCCGTGCGATCGTTCAGGTTCCGTCCGGACCCGGACTTTGTCCCGAAGTTCGGACGGACCAGCAGAACCCGAACTTCCAGAGGTTCGCTCAACTCTAATAGGGAGGAAATGCTCAGCATAGAAACTCACTGAAAACTGAATATTTGCAGAGCTGCCAACACTGCTCTGCAAACTCCCCAGCTGAATTGGGGACATGGACAGAAGGGGAGATAGAGAACAGCAGGATCAGGCAGTTTTTTTGCAGAATACAGAAAACAAATCTCATAGTGACTGAGTTAGTATGAACGGTATGTAATATTTATTGATAGTTTTTTATGATGTGGGTTTAGTGACAAGTACACTTATGTAATGACAGCGGCAGCACACAAGGAACATTGTCTAACAAAGCCCTTTTAAAGTGTATACCAACCCTAACAAAAATGAAAAAATAAATGTTTTCATGCATATTTGAGTCACTTAGCCTTGTTTCCACAATGGAGTTGTCTTTTTGGCCGCATTTCTTTCATGAAGACCACTTCTGGCCAGACTTCTCCAGGCAGTAGATGGATGTATCTGGGTCCCCTTGGATTCCACCAGTTCTGTGCTGATGGCAGTGCTGGACATCATCTGATGTTAAAGGGAAGTAAGCATAATGTGTCTTTCATCTGCTGCATTAAGTTTCTTTGGCCGATCAACTACGGTCCTCAATATTGCCTGTTTCTTTGTGAACCTTGAAACTCCACTCTGCTTTGAAATCTTTGCTGGGGTGAGATCTCGCTGATACAGTATAATTACCTTGTGTCTTGTTACTGTGCTCAATCCTGCCATGGTGTATAACCCGTGGCATGAAACTGTCTTCCGCAACCTCACCTCAGTAGCAGTGTTTGGCTTTTCCTCACCCAGTTTTAAGCCTCCTACACAGCTGTTTCTGTTTCAGTTAATGACTGTGTTTCAACCTACATATGAAATCGATGATCCTTAGCACCTGCTTGGTACAATTGGGTAATCATATGCCCGACTCGGTGCGGGGGGGGAGGGGGAAATCTGCAGAAATATGACAGCTCTCTGCATGATGAGGATTTCATGCAGAGAGCTGTCACAGATCGCCCCCCACACAGTGCACCAAGCACACTGAAACCCCTGTCCCCATACACATAAGTGTCCCCATAAAACAGTCCCCAAAACATCTGTATGTCCCCCATCACATCTGTCACCATACACAAAACATCTGTCACAGTCCCCAAAACATCTGTATGTCCCCAAAACATCTGTCACAGTCCCGAAACATCTGTCTGTCCCCGTCACATCTGTCAGAGTCCCCAAAACAGCTGTATGTCCCCGTCACATCTGTCACAGTCCCCAAACATCTGTCTGTCCCCGTCACATCTGTCACAGTCCCCAAACAGCTGTATGTCCCCGTCACATCTGTCACAGTCCCCATCACATCTGTCTGTCCGCCAACACCAAATAAACTCAGATTTGGGTTATTTTTACCAAAGAAATGTAGCAGTATCATTTTTGGTCAAAATTTATGAAGAGAAATTACTTATTTGCAAAATTTTATAACAGAAAGGAAGAAAAATGCATTGTTTTTTAAAATTTTCAGTCTTCTTTAAATTTATAGCGCAAAAAAAAAAAAACCCAGGGGCGATTAAATACCACCAAAAAAAAACTATATTTGTGTGAAAAAAATGATAAAAATTTCATATGGGTACAGTGTCGCATGACCGCGCAATTGTCATTCAAACTACAACAGCGCTGAAAGCTGAAAATTGGTCTGGGAAGGAAGGGGGTTTAAGTGCCCAGTATTGAAGTGGTTAATTAGGTCTAGGGTTGTTATATACCGGGCACCTCCCAATCGGTCTATAAGTTCGTCAACCCAAGGCTTCGGGTATGCATCAAACTTGGACACGCTATTTAACTTTCTAAAGTCTTTACAGAACCTGATAGTGCCATCCGGCTTCGGGACCAGCACTATGGGGCTCGACCAGTTACTGTGGGACTTCTCTATCATGTCCAATTCTAACATGCTCTTGTTTTATTTTGCCACTGCCTCTCGTCTAGCCTCAGGGATTCTATAGGGCTTCACATGTATGCGAACACCTGGTTCCATGATTATGTCATGCTGGATCACTGAGGTCAGTCCAGGTAAAGGGCAGAAAAAGTTTCTATTTTTACTCAGAAATGTCATTTTGTTGCGTTACGGACAAGGACTCTGTTATGGGGACATCAGAGGTCATTGGTACCCTTTCCTTTTGAGGAGGGGAGACGGTCAGTAAACTCTCTCTGTCCTTCCATGGTTTTAAGAAATGAATGTGGTAAATTTGCTCCAGTTTACTCTTCCTTGGCTGGTAAACCTTGTAGTTTACCTACCTTACTATTTCCCTAACCTCAAAGGGACCCCCGCCACTTGGCCAGGAATTTACTTTCGACAGTGGGGACCAGTACTAGGACTTTGTCCCCACGGTTGAAAGTTCGGGCCTTGACACGCCGATTATAAACCCTCCTCTGGGCTTCCGAAGCTCGCTCCATATGTTCCCATACAAGGGGCAGGACAGCTGTGATGCGATCCTGCATCAAGGAGATATGCTCTATGACGCTTCTAAGAGTTCAAACGGGGAATAACTCGTAGATGCTTTAGGAACCTCTCGTATGGCAAACATGAGATATGGTAGCAAAAAAATCTCAATTTCTCCCATCTTTGTCGACCACCTTTTTCAACATACTATTGAGGGTTTTATTAAAACCTTCCACAAGTCCATCCATTTGGGGGTGGTAGACAGAGGTACCGAGATGGGAGATTTTGTACAACTTGCACAGTTCCTTAGTAAGCCTGGACATGAACGGGGTGCCCTGGTCCGTTAAGATCTCTTTTGGGATCCCCACGTGACTAAACACCTGGACCAATTCCTTGGCGATAGTCTTATCGGAGGTATTCCACAAGGGTATGGCTTCAGGATAGTGTGTCGCGTAGTCCAGTATTACCAGAATGTGTTGGTGGCCCCGGGCAGACCTTACTACTGACCCCACCAGATCCATGCCAATTCTCTCAAAAGGCACTTCAATTATGGGTAGGGGGACAAGCGGACTGCGAAAATGGGGTGACGGTACAGACATTTGACACTCCGAGCATGACTCACAGTACTCTCTGACATCTGCATACAGCCTGGGCCAGAAGAATCTCTGGGTTATTCTCTCCCTGGTCTTCTCCATACCCAGATGTCCCCCCATTATATGACCATGGGCCAAGTCTAGCACCATCCTGCGGAAGGGTTTGTGAACCACCAGCTGTTCCACCTCGTTCTCGCTGTGTTTTACCACCTGATACAGCAAATTGTTTTTAAGAGCCATATAGGGGAAAGACACCCCCAGTTAGTATCCACAGGTTCAATTTAACGTTCTCTCTGGCTCTAATGAGGGTGGCATCTCGTAATTGCTCTGTAAAAAAATCCTCCCTCCTGACCTCTAAGTCAGGGGCCATATTCTGTCCACTCTCACTATTAGAGTCAGAGCTGTTCTCTGGTTCATTAACCTCACGCGGAGAGCTGTCTTCCAGCTTCTCCGGCTCTCCAGCCATTACAGGAAAAGAAAGAGGGTCTCCTTCTTCCTCGGTCCTGCCAACCGTCTCCGTCGTCTTTGGCAAAAAGGGTCTGGTGAGAGTTCCTGTGCTTCCCCAGCAGGGAGAGCTCTATCCTCCTGACTCTCTGTGCCTTCTCATAACCTCCACAAATGGAGAAAATCTCTCCCCACTGGGACCTCATAAAGAAGGGAAGGTACCACCCTCACTGAATGTGTCACACTGCCCCAAGGGGTGTCAATCTCAACCACCGCAGTCTGGTAGTCCCGAGTGTACCCATGGATGCAAATGACCCTGATGGTGCTAGGGTGTAATTTTGCAGGATTTACACAACTGCTGTTGATTAAAGTCACAACACTACCCAAATCAAGCAGTGCAGTGACTGGCTTCCCATCAACAGATAACACACACATTTACCTTTCCATGCGACCTTAACGTGATGCAGTACATGCAACCTGTGCAAAAAGATATGCGTCTTTTCATATAAGCATTATGTCCCAATGCACGGTATATGCTCTATATTCAGTCCTCTCAAGGGTCCCCAAGACCTTCCTGGCTTCTTTGGCCAGTCTCTAGGTCTAGAGCCCATAGACTCTTTAGCTGTAGCAGTCTTATCAAACTTCGCCATGCCCTTGAACCCTGGAACAGTCTTCCCGGGTCTGCCAGGCAATCTTTCACCCCTAGATACATTGGAGTTTGGCGCAGATGGGGCCAACAAATCCTCAGCAGCACTGTATCTCTCCACGAGATCCATAAGTTACTTTGTCCTTTTGGGGTCCCCATGGCTGACCCACTTACTAAAAGTAGCAGGGAGCGCACGCAAATACTGGTCCATAACCACACGCTCCATGATCTGAGGGCTTTGCAACGTTTCTGGCTTTAACCACTTACTCGTGAGATGGATCAAGTCAAGCATTTGGGAGCGGGGTGGCTGGTCCATGCGGTAGGTCCACTGATGCACCCGTTGAGCCCGGACTGCCATGGTGACACCCAGGCATGCAAGTATCTCCGTTCTTAGAGACTCATAGTCCTGGGCCTTATCGGGTTCCAAATCAAAATAGGCCTTTTGGGGCTCACCTGTCAGGAAAGGTGACCCAGAGACATGAGCTGCACACATGATGAATAGGCACTCCTATGTCACTGTAGAGAAGATGTTCAGGATCCAGGGTCTGGAATATGGGATGGATGGGAGCCTTGGTGAACCGCTGCAGGTGGGATTAATACACTGGAGCTGCCACAGACAGTCTGTGGCAGCCTAGTGTGAACCAGTTCTAAAATATGGACAGTGTCAGTAGGGCAGGGGCCGGTGTCAGTAGGGCAGTGGGTGATGTCAGTAGAGCATTGGACATGTCAGTAGGGCAGAGGTTGGTGTCAGTAAGGCAGTGGATGGTGTCAGTTAGTAGAACAATGGACACACCAGTAGGGCAGAGGTTGGTGTCAGAAGGAGAGTGAATGGTGTCAGTCAGTAGGGCAGTGAACTATGTCAGTAGGGCAGAGGATGGTGTCAACAGGACAGTGGACAGTGCAAGTGTTTTTTTTATTATATATATATATATATTTACAGGTTTTTAGGAGCCCCTGATGTATCACTTTTCAGACAGAGAAAGGGACTGAGGACAGAGCTTCCCCAGCCCCTTCCTCTCAACCTCAGCTGCAATGGACAGTGAATGAATGGGAAGTGGCTTCCCATTCATTCACAAACTGAAGCATAGTAAACACAGTTTACTGTACTTCAGTTATGAATGAATCCAGTGAGTGATCCATACTGATCACTCACTCACTCTGTTCATTCAGAAAAGGAAGCTATATTATATCCAGCCTACATCTGCTGCATTCTGATTGTATCATTTGCTTAAGATTTAGCAACAACTGGGTAGTGAAAGAGCTTACCTCATAGGATATAAATGTATTTGATTGTTTAGGGATGCCTTTGCTCTATACTTGGTAAATCCAGTCTGGTAAATGGAATTCACAAAATAAATGTAATGTATATGGTCGGCTTTTTGTCATTGTTTGTTTGACAAACAGATAGGAATTTTCAGGGAAATTCAGTTTCAACCCAGAAAAAAACAACCAGATGAATGCAACATTCTGTCAGTTGATTGTGATAAAACCTGTTGATTGATCTGCTTTCTCATGTGTATGTTTGACAGCTAGCTTTGTGGTTTTATTTGCCTGCAGTTTGTTGTGTGTATGCTAGCATAACAACTAATACCAGTGTGTTGTGGCCAGGGCCATGAACAGTGTCTTTTTGGGCTCTGTCAGACTGGTATTGGGGGCCTCCAACCATTCTGAATTGATGGAAATGATGAATGACAGGCTGCCGTGAACTAAACTGTTAATAAAGAAATTACAGCCACATGATTCTCCTTTTAGGGTGGGTGACGATTTTTCCTCCTGCTGGCTGCCAAGCAGACCTATCAGACTTGCTGGCTTGTGGTTGGTTTACCACTTCTCTCCAACTAGACAACATTAGGGGCAGAGAAGTGCATGTACTGGGGCAGACATGGGAGTGGAGATAGAAATATGGAAAGAGGGTATATGATGAATGGGGAGAGCGGAGTAATATGTAGGTCATATAGAGTGCCTCTATGGAGGAGGGGATGCTGGCGTTCAAGTGGAGGCACAGTATAGGGGAGATGATGGAGCAATACTGCAGTGTGCTTGATGAAGAGGAGATATGCAGAACAGGGGGATCAGTGGAAGAATGGGCAGTGCCGAGGGTCTCTGAATTAAGATGAGAATGAGAGGTACAGATGAGCTCTCAATGCAGATGGAAGGAACATTCTAGATGGGGTGGCACTAAAGGTGGACAAGAGAAGATATACATTGGCTTTTGAAGGGGGTAAGAGGAGCAGTATGAGGCGAGGGGGTGCTGGAGACAGAAGAGGAGGAGAGTACAAGGGTGTGCTGGGGGAGGATTAGAAGAGCAGTTGGGTGGGGGGCTGAACGTTGACTAGAGAAGTAGTATGGGGGGAGCAGGGTGTGGACAAGGGTACAGGGGGGGCCATGGAAGCAGGAGAAAAGGAGTAGAAAAGCAGGGTGGGGGGGCTGGACGTAGTCAGGAGCAGCAGTGATTTCCTGTGTGTATGGTTTAGGGCCCTTAAGGCTGCTTTCACACGGTGCTTCTAAAACGCTTTTCAGGCGCTTCGAAAGCGCTGCCCATTCATTTCAATTGGCAGGGGCAGCTTAGGGGCACTGTATACATCACTCCCAAACCTCCTCAAAGATGCTGCTTGTAGGATGTTTTTTCCCGTCCCACAAGCGCATCACCCCAATGTGAAAGCACTCGGGCTTTCACACTGGAACGGCATGAGAGGCAGTTTTCAGGCGCTTTACAGTCGCTATTTTTAGCGCTAAAATGACTGAAAAGTGCCTCAGTGTGAAAGGGGTCTTAGTGAATGCATTTGCTGTAGAGATATTGGGGGAGATATACTAGATCCAGAGAGTGCAAAATCTGGTGCTGTAGCCAATCAGCTTCTAACTTCAACTTGTTCAATTAAGCTTTGACAATAAAACCTGGAAGCTGATTGGATTCTGTGCAGAGCTACACCAGATTTTGCACTCTCCAGTTTTAGTAAATCTCCACCATTATGTCTACCAGTCTTAGGACTGTTGGCATTAAATCAACTATTTATGTGGAGCAACAAAACAGCTAACATTTTCAACACATTAATTATACAAGTAATTGCAGTGTAAAGCGTTTGTTTATAATAAGGCTTACCTGTAGGTAAAATGAATATCTCCTAAACCTGTACTGTTTAGAAGATATTCCCTTTCTAATTCAATGCGGCGTTATGGCGCATGCGCCGTGTATGTCCCGGCAAAGGCCCGGCATTAGTTCCGGACCTTGCCAGGGAAAAAGGGGACCCGCGCACATGCGCGGGAGTGACGTCTCGCAGCTCCGGCCAGTCACAGCACCGGAGCCGCGTACCCGGAAGCAAGATCTGAGGAAAGATGTCCGCTCCCACAGAGGGGACCGAGCAGCCCGGTCGGATCTTCGTTTCAAGGTGAGTATTTCATAATGAGCTAGTACGCAATGCATACTAGCTCATTATGCTATTGTCTTGCAGGTTTTTATTTTTTATTTTTTTTTAGGGTAGGCAACCACTTTAACGAGTATGTCTAGTCAAAACATTTTTTTTTTGTTTTGCATGACATGGGGAGAATTAGACCCTCTGTCAAGTTTTTATTGCTGTCTAAAAGTGAAAGTGAGGGAAAATCACATATTTTATAGTTGTCTCCAAAACAAAAGGTAACAGTAAATCTTCCAGTGGGGACAGCTGTATAAGAGGCAAATTCCCCTCAATTTGGATGCTTTCCTCTAACTTCCGATATCTCTGGGATGGGATGTAAAGGGAAGTTTCCTCAACGGCACACAAACAGCAAAAAACTACACTTGTAGGGGTCTTAACCCTTCCCTACTCTATCCAAATCTAAGCAAACTTTGGACTGTACATACACTTTAAGAGCCCTCATTTCCTTAACTCATCACTGCTGTCTTCTTTGCTATAGCCCAAAGTACTATTCATTATCTTGGCTACATAGATTAATATCCCTCATTACCACAGTGATTATTGCTCCTAATAAAAACAGCAGTTAGCACCACAGTGATTGCCCCCTCTTACTAAATTGATTACTACACCTTTTTACACCAGCAACATAGCACAGTAATACAATGATTAATACCTCTCATGATAGTTAATTTTGGTCATTACCATTGAGGAAATTGCCCTTTAGATCTTCCCTTAATTACATTGTCAACAGTGCAGTACCCTTCTTGTTTGTTTTACCCCACACTACATCAATATAATTGCTATTGCCTTTCTTAACCAGAAATCCCCCTTCATGTGCCTATCTGAAACTAGTTTCACTTTGTAATTAGAGGCTTAACTTCCATGAGTAAGCTTTACAAGCTTTCATTCCCCTGTCCAATGAGAATTCCTCTGTGACCAATAAGGGCACTCTCATTGGAAGGGGGAATGGCAGTTCAAGTCAGGCCCCAATAATCTCTTTCCTTTTTATCTACTCTTTAAAGAGGTTGTAAACTCTGATTAAAAAAAAAAGAAAGAAAAACCCTGTAAGACAAAGACATAATGAGCTAGTATGCATCACATACTAGCTCATTATGATATACAGTATCTCACGATAGTGAGTGCACCCTTCACATTTTTGTCAATATTTTATTATACATTTTCATGTGGCAACACTGAAGAAATGACACTTTGCTACAATGTAAAGTAGTGAGTGTACAGCTTGTATAACAGTGTAAATTTGCTGTCCCCTCAAAATAACTCAACACACAGCCATTAATGGCAACAAAAGTGAGTACACCCCTAAGTGAAAATGTCCAAATTGGGCCCAAAGTGTCAATATTTTGTGTGGCCACCATTTTTTCCAGTACTGCCTTAACCCTCTTGGGCATGGAGTTCACCAGAGCTTCACGGGTTGTCACTGGAGTTCTCTTCCACTCCTCCATGACGACATCAAGGAGCTGGTGGATGTTAGAGACCTTGCGATCCTCCACCTTCCATTTGAGGATGCCCCACAGATGCTCAATAGGGTTTAGGTCTGGAGACATGCTTGGTCTGTCCATCACCTTTACCCTCAGCTTCTTTAGCAAGGCAGTGGTCGTCTTGAAGGTGTGTTTGTGGTCATTATCATGTTGGAATACTGTCCTGTGGCCCAGTCTCTGAAGGGAGGGGATCATGCTCTGCTTCAGTATGTCACAGTACATGTTGGCATTCATGGTTCCCTCAATGAACTATAGCTCCTCGTTACCGGCAACACTCATGCAACCCCAGACCATGACAACTCCCATCTCCATGCTTAACTGTAGGCAAGACACACTTGTCTTTGTACTCCTCACCTGGTTGCTGCCACACACGCTTGACACCATCTGAACCAAATAAGTTTATCTTGGTCTCATCAGACCACAGGACATGGTTCCAGTAATCCATGTCCTTAGTCTGTCTGTCTTCAGCAAACCGCGGGCTTTCTTGTGCATCATCCTTAGAAGAGGCTTCCTTCTGGGACGACAGCCATGCAGACAAATTTGATACAGTGTGCGGCATATGGTCTGAGCACTGACAGGCTGACCTCCACCCATTCAACCTCTGCAGCAATGCTTGCAGTACTCATATGTCTATTTCCCAAAGACAATCTCTGGATATAATGCTGAGCACGTGCACTCAACTTCTTTGGTTGACGATGGCGAGGCCTGTTCTGAGTGGAACCGCTGTATGGTCTTGGCCACAGTGCTGCAGCTCAGTTTCAGGGTCTTGGCAATCTTCTTATAGCCTAGGCCAGGGATATGCAATTAGCGGACCTCCAGATGTTGCAGAACTACAAGTCCCATGAAGCATAGCAATACTCTGACAGCCACTAGCATGATACCCAGAGGCAGAGGCATGATGGGATTTGTAGTTTTGCAACAGCTGGAGGTCCGCTAATTGCATATCCCTGGCCTAGGCCATCTTTATGTAGAGCAACAATTCTTTCAGATCCTCAGAGAGTTCTTTGCCATGAGGTGCCATGTTGAACTTCCAGTGACCAGTATGAGAGAGTGAGAGCGATAACACCAAATTTAACACACTTGCTCCCCATTCACACTTGAGACCTTGTAACACATGACACCGGGGAGGGGAAATGGCTAATTGGGCCCAATTTGGACATTTTCACTTAGAAACATAGAAACATAGAAAAGTGACGGCAGAAAAAGACTGAGTAGTCCATCGAGTCTGCCCCTTTTTATTTTATTTTTAAATTTTTTTTTTATTTTTATTTTTTTTTACATTAACCTTGTTGTCTGACTATGGATTTATGTTTATCCCAAGCATGTTTGAAGCCATTTACTGTTGACTGTCTCACAACCTCTCCAATTACATTTTTTTTTATTTTTATTTTTTTTTTAAATTTTTATTTTATTTTTCCCCGTCTGAGCTACCTGATGAGTCAGAAAAAGACGGCAGTGAAAAGATACAAAGATACAAAGATTCACTTTTACAGGTTTAACCCGGGTTAATCGGTAAAGGGGAGGGGCCACAGTACACAATGTTCCAGAGTTCACACTTACCCCTCGTTCACACAATTTAAACCACAATAGCGAGAGTGAGAGAGTATGACCAGTGACCTTCAAGTTGTACCGTGGAGTACCGTTTCTTGAGAGACTCCTAGACTTTCTTAACAACGAGATGTATTTCTACCGG
>BLSH010227682.1:1107164-1122694 GCA_018402905.1 Glandirana rugosa | reverse complement strand
CTTTATGGAAGAGTGGCAAGAAGAAAGCCATTTCTTAAAGATATCCATTAAAAAGTGTTGTTTAAAGTTTGCCACAAGCCACCTGGGAGACACACCAAACATGTGGAAGAAGGTGCTCTGGTCAGATGAAACCAAAATTGAACTTTTTGGCAACAATGCAAAACGTTATGTTTGGCGTAAAAGCAACACAGCTCATCACCCTGAACACACCATCCCCACTGTCAAACATGGTGGTGGCAGCATCATGGTTTGGGCCTGCTTTTCTTCAGCAGGGACAGGGAAGATGGTTAAAATTGATGGGAAGATGGACGGAGCCAAATACAGGACCATTCTGGAAGGAAACCTGATGGAGTCTGCAAAAGACCTGAGACTGGGATGGAGATTTGTCTTCCAACAAGACAATGATCCAAAACATAAAGCAAAATCTACAATGGAATGGTTCACAGATAAACATATCCAGGTGTTAGAATGGCCAAGTCAAAGTCCAGACTTGAATCCAATCGAGAATCTGTGGAAAGAACTGAAAACCGCTGTTCACAAACGCTCTTCATCCAACCTCACTGAGCTCGAGCTGTTTTGCAAGGAGGAATGGGCAAAAACTTCAGTCTCTCGATGTGCAAAACTGATAGAGACTTCCCCAAGCGACTTACAGCTGTAATCGCAGCAAAAGGTGGCGCTACAAAGTATTAACTTAAGGGGGCTGAATAATTTTGCACGCCCAATTTTTCAGTTTTTTATTTGTTAAAAAAGTTTGAAATATCCAATAAATTTCGTTACACTTCATGATTGTGTCCCACTTGTTGATTCTTCACAAAAAATTACAGTTTTATATCTTTATGTTTATGTATGAGGTATCGCCATGATCGTTAGAGTGAGTGCAATAATTCTAGCACTAGATCTCCTCTGTAACTCTAAACTGATAACCTGTAGAATTTTTTTTTTACGCCGCCTATGGAGATTTTTAGGTATAACAGTTTATCGCCATTCCACAAGCGTGTGCAATTTTGAAGCATGACATGCTATGTTAGAAAAAAATGTGCTAACGTTACTGTTTTCTCAGTATTTTAATTTAAAAAAATATATTTTTCCAAAAAAGAAAAATTGTGTTTGTAAAAAAAGATTTTAACAAGTTTCAGAAATAGGCTTGGTCCTTAAGTGGTTAAGCTGTGATGAATTAAGACCGATTAGATGCATTTTTAACAATTATTAAAGTAAATGTTTTAAAGTAAATGGTAACCAAGAATGAGCTGTCCAGCAGGAAGATGTTTCCAGGGCTAGCATTCACTACTCACTCAGTGTTTATAGTTAAAGAATAGATTCACCTTTAGTAACATGCTAACATGGAGTATGCAGTAGCCCCCTCCACCCCTGAGCTTCCCTGTGACAGTGGGCAGGGGATCTGTGAATGAATAGACTACAAGTTCTGTCTGCCACTGCAACACACGGCTTGTAGTTCTCAATGGACTGTGAGGGAGCTGATGAGCACCCCCATAGTCTATTCATTCTGCCTGCAGTTCTGACACTGATAGTCCATACAGAGTTACGGGAACAGAGCTGTAAGAAGAGAATGCAGGTGCCTGACATTACAGTCGCGATCCACTGGAAAAAAAAAATTGCTGATTTTTTTTTACTTGCAAAAATATGTACATTTACTATTTTTTAAGTGGATTTAGCATTTAAACGCTGGAATAAAATATGTGTGAAAGGAATGTATTTTATTACATTTGCTTCAAAGAGTCTAGATGGAGGAAATTCCATCATTCTAGATGCCATGATGATGTCCATTACTTAAGCAAGAAGAATGAGTCACATTTTCTGCAAAAGCTCATTCTGTTAAAATAAATGGTCTATAACTTTTACATTTACAGTCTTTTTAACTTGAAAGTGTTAATGTATTTTTAGAAGTTTGCACACAATATTGAGTGATAGGGCTGTAAGATGGGGTTGTTCCTTTCTAAAAAATTACCCTAAAAGATCTGTCACACTATTCATTTCAACAACAATATTCTCATAATATTATAATATGTGCATTTAATGGGTTTTCTGCATATTATTTACCTTTAAAAGCCTTGATTGTATGGACACCAAATAGTCCTGAGATTGCTGCTCAGCACCACCATCTTGGAAGCGATGTCAACAGTCCCAGCAAATTCAAAGCCGTCACTCAAGTTACACTCCATGGCAATGTTTTTCCACAGCCAGACCAGCCCTGATGTCAGGTGGCAACCTTCCTCTTGCCTGACCGAGCCTTAACAGTATAGTTTTTGTTTGCTTACACAGATTGCTCTTCCCTGTGGATTCACGAATTGACAGATACACATGTCACAGCCTCTGCAGCACTGCACTTTGTAGCTACAAACTCTGTGCTCATCTAGTAGGCAATACCCAAGCCCCCCCCAAGAAGAATAAGTGGGGATGGCCTGTAATGTTGCTTCTGGCAATGAATCCTGTGTGGATGCCCACCTTGGCATGTAGTGCATTGTGTTGAATTAGCAGCAGGATGCTATACAGGTCCAGGGCTGTGGTCCATGAAGGCCCCTTCAGGGGTATGCCCAGATGGGGGTTATCCCTAACATCCTTCTCCTATGCAGAAGCCGATCTGCTGTAGGGAGAGTGGGCTAACAGCCCTATCCTGGACCTAGTGTGCTGTACTCCAGTATGTCGCAGCCATAGGAAGGAGCACCAATTCAGGTGCACATTTCCTTGCATTTGGCACCATTTTCCCTGTCCTGTGACTTTACCAGTACTGCCCTGGGCTACCAGCAGGGGCTGCCCTTGCTCATGTGAAAGTCTCAGTTTTACAAATTTACTTTGCATTTGTGTGACATTTTTTTCTGTCCTGGCACACAAGGGCCAACACAGCTTTTTCCAGTTGCATCAACACTACAGCACAGCAATGCACACATGTTCCCTATGCTTTAGTTGCCTACATGCACAAATGGAATCAACCCTTCCCACCCCACAATTAGCTCATGGCTCGTGAGGTAATAGTCTTTCTCCACAAGGCTCCAGTTTTCTCAGACCTGTCCACTGTCCTCATCTGGGTCGCCTTCCCCTGAGGCATCTGTTGCTCCCTCTGGCCTGCACCCTTCATCCTATGTATCTGGAGAGGAACATTCAATCACTATGTCTGACATTTATGAAGGCTGCAGACTGCAGGGGTAACAAGCGGGCCCATTCACCTCTTATCCAGCGTCTGTTGCTGACTTTCCAATCGCAGCAGTTATGCTCCCTGTGGAGGAGGAAGTGAACGATTGCTTCTCTGTCCCTTTAAACCTCAGGTCAGGATTGGGGTTTATCTGCCAAGATCCTTCAAATGCTTAAGGATACCATTGCTATCCTCATTGATGCAGCCTGCATATGCCTTAACTGTTCTCTCAGACAGCTCCCGTCTTGCAACCTCCCCTTGTTTAATACTTCCTAGAGATTTTACCTGTGGCTTTTTGCTACTGCAAGGATAGCGTGGACACCAAATATTAAGGATGACCCCACTTTCCATTCACATGGGAAGGAGCCTCTGGCTCAAATGCTGATTGGCAGAGATCCTGTGCAGGAAGCGTCTTAAGAGGATACCTTTTGAGTAAGAGCACCTATTAGGTACCTTCTTGGACAAGTATATCAAGGAGATCACTGAAGGGTAAGAGTACTCTCCTCGCCTAGAAATACAAGGCTCAAACTCCCAAAGGTAGGCCTTTGGCTCCTGAGAATAGGTAAAGTTTATTTTGCCCTGGGTTAAGCCTGGGGCAGTGGCGGCCCATCAATAGGGGGAGCACGGGCACCACCCTCCCAAGCTAGTCATTAAATAAAAGTGGTCCTTTAAGTGTCTCCAAGTGCCAGACACACAGCTGTCTATGGAATGCTTTTACACCCTGAAATCAGCTGATTGCAACTGGGAATCTGATTCATCTGTTTAGGGAGTGTTCAGGGCGCAAACGATGCGCCCGCAAACACTCCCACTCTACAATAATTTGTCCCTTTGGCTCCTGTGCTGTTTTTGATTGGCGAGGATCGGAGGATGGTGGGCGGGGCTTTTTGCGGCACCGCAGCATCACTTTCGGTTTCCCAGCCACCACTCACTGTGTTCTGTGCTGTGGACTGTGCTTGGTGGATTAAGGAAGGCCTGAGCGGCGCCTCTGCGATTCCGGCTAATGGGAAGTGCTGGCGCCGTGGGCCTCAGGCTCAGTCTTCACTGGTCACTCAGTCTCTCTCTCTCTACTCTGACACTGAAGGCCAAGGTTGCCCCTCCGCTTCACACACACTTTCCTGCGCGTCTCTGCTCTCAGTCATTCTCCACTCAGTGCAAGCTGGGTCCAGGCCAAGGCGGATAACTGAGTTATCGAGCGGCTGGACCGGAACATCAGGGTGTCAGTAAGTGTCAGTGTGCCACGTCATGTCTCGCATATACAAATACAAATACAGTTTGGGACTACAGAGGGTCAGGAGGTGTCACTAGTCAGTCTTCCTGGATGTGTGTATACAGTTGTGCTCATAAGTCTACATACTCTGGCAGAATTTATGATTTCTTGGCCATTTTTCAGAGAATATGAATAATAACACAAAAACTTTTCTTTCACTCATGGTTAGTGTTTGGCTGAAGCCATTTATTATCAATCAACTGTGTTTACTTTTTTTAAATCATAATGACATCAGAAACTACCCAAATGACCCTGATCAAAAGTTTACATACCCCAGTTCTTAATACCGTGTATTGTTTAACATCAATGACAGCTTAAAGTATTTTGTGGTATTTGTGGATGGGGCTCTTTATCTTCTAGGTAGTAAAGCTGCTCATTCCTCTTGGCAAAAAGCCTCCAGTTCCTTGAAATACTTGGGCATGAACTGCACGTTTGAGATCTCCCCAGAGTGGCTCAATGATATTGAGGTCAGGAGACTGAGATGGCCACTCCAGAACCTTCACTTTATTCTGCTGTAGCCATTGACAGGTCGACTTGGCCTTGTGTTCTGGATCATTGTCATGTTGGAATGTACAAGTACGTCCCATGCGAAGCTTCCTGGCTGATGAATGTACCTTTTCCTGCAGATCCTTTGACAATTCTTTTGCTTTCCCCATGACTCAGAATCTAGATACTTCAGTGCAGCACTGGATGAAAGATGAAAAGGTCTGTCAGGAGTCCAGAAACCCATTGACCTTTTATACACACACACTAAGTGCAAGCAAACAGATCACAGGTAAAGATGTTTACCTTTATTAGCCATTCAAACCCCTTTGTGCCAACTTGTGTGCATGTTATCAGGCCAAAATCAGGAGGGTATGTAAACTTTTGATCAGGGTCATTTGGGTAGTTTCTGTGGTCATTATGATTTAAAAAGAGTAAACACAGTTGATTGATAATAAATGGCTTCAGCTAAACACTAACCATGAGTGAAAGAAATGTTTTTATGTTATCATTCATATTCTCTGAAAAATGGCCAATAAATCATAAATTCTGCCAGGGTATGTAAACTTATGAGCACACCTGTATATAGCTGTATACACTACTCAGATAATATTGTGAGTACATCTATCCTGTGTAGTGTATACAGCTATATACACCCACCTTCTTCCTTCCTGTATATAGAGACCTTCCTCCATCATCACTGACTGCAGATATATATCATCTGTCCTGTTACTGTATATATGGCTGTATACAGGACAGATGATGTATATCTGCAGTCAGCGATGATGGAGGAAGGTCTCTATATACAGCAAGGAAGTTGGGTGTATCTAGCTAGCTGTATACAGGACAGATGATGTATACTTGCATACCCTGATCTGTGAGGCTGAGCTGTATACCCTGGTCTGTAATGCTGAGCTATATGCCCTGATCTGTAATGCTGAGCTATATACCCTGATCTGTAATGCTGAGCTATAAGCCCTGATCTGTAATGCTGAGCTGTATACCCTGGTCTGTAATGCTGAGCTGTATACCCTGATCTGTAATGCTGAGCTATATACCCTGATCTGGAATGCTGAACTGTATACCCTGATTTGTAATGCTGACCTATAAACCCTGATCTGTAATGCTGAGCTATATACCCTGATCTGTAATGCTGAGCTATATACCCTAATCTGTAAGGCTAAGATATATACCCTTATATGTGAGGCTGAGCTATATACCCTGATCTGTAATGCTGAGCTATATAACCGGGTCTGTAATGCTGAGCTAAATACCCTGATCTGTGAGGCTGAGCTAAATACCCTGATCTGTGAGGCTGAGCTATATACCCTGATCTGTGAAGGGCTGAGCTATATTCCCTGCTCTGTAATGCTGAGCTATATACCCTAATCTGTAATGCCAAGCTATATACCCTGATCTGTGAGGCTGAGCTATATACCCTAATCTGTGAGGCTGAGCTGTATACCCTGATCTTTAATGCTGAGCTATATACCCTGATCTGTAATGCTGAGCTATATACCCTGATCTGTAATGCTGAGCTATATACCATGATCTGTAATGCTGAACTATATACCCTGATCTGTAATGCTGAGCTATATACACTGATCTGTAAGGCTAAGCTATATACCCTGATCTGTGAGGCTGAGCTGTATACCCTGGTCTGTAATGCTGAGCTATATGCCCTGATCTGTAATGCTGAGCTATATAACCAGGTCTATAATGCTGAGCTATATACCCTGATCTGTGAGGCTGAGCTAAATACCCTGATCTGTAAAGCTTAGCTATATACCCTGATCTGTGAGGTTGAGCTATATATACCCTGATCTGGGAAGGGCTGAGCTATATTCCCCGATCTGTAATGCTGAGCTATATTCCCTGATCTGTAATGCTGAGCTGTATACCCTAATCTGTAATGCTGAGCTATATACCCTGATCTGTGAGGCTGAGCTATATACCCTAATCTGTGAGGCTGCATCGTATACCCTGATCTTTAATGCTGAGCTATATACCCTGATCTGTAATGCTGAGCTATATACCCTGATCTGTAATGCTGAGCTATATACCCTGGTCTGTGAGGCTGAGCTATATACCCTGATCTGTAATGCTGAGCTATATACCCTGATCTGTAATGCTGAGCTATATACCCTGATCTGTAAGGCTGAGCTATATACCCTGATCTGTGAGGCTGAGCTATATACCCTGATCTGTGAGGCTGAGCTGTATACCCCAATCTGTAATGCTGAGCTGTATACACTGATCTGTGAGGCTGAGCTATATACCCTGATCAGTGAGGCTGAGCTATATACTCTGTCCTGTGAGACTGGGGCTGTATACTCATGTCCTGTGGTTCTGGGGCTGTATATTCTGTTCTGTGATGCTGAGCTGTATATTCCTGACACTGTAGGTGGAAGCAAGTGGAATACAGGGGATGGAGTGGGTGGATTCTATAAGGGGGGCTTATGAGAAGTGTGAGGGGTCAAAAAGGAAGAGTGGGGTCTGGCACCCTACCATCCTAAGACATCACCAGTCGCCACTGCCCTGGAGCACCCTTCCATCAGACAACGTGAACCTCCAAGCCAGTCGAGTCTGAGGGCACCCTCACTTGTCAGAGGATGTTGATGTTTTGCCTCCTTCCCACTTAATGCTCAATGGCTTCTTCGCAGAGGGTTTTTACCCCAGTTCAGGGCAAGGAACAATTCCAAGGCTTCTACTTCAACCTGTTTACTGTTCCAAAGCAAAACAAGGAAGTCAGCCCTTTCTAGATCTGAATCCTCTCTACTTTCCTTAGAGTCCAAAATTTTGACATGGAATCACCCAGGTTAGTTGTTTCCTTCCTTCCACCAAAAGATCTTCTTGCCTCTGGGAATGCCTACTTACACATCCCCATCTTTCTTCATCACCAACGCTATGTTTATTTTGCTGTGGGCCCACAACATTACCCTTTGACTTGTCTATGGCACCCTGGGCTTTAACCAAGGTGCTTGCCTTGTTCCTAGCTCTGCTCTGTTCTCAGAGTATCCTATTTGTGGAACATCTGTTAAAGCACCAGTCCATTTAAACCTTGTCAGCTAAGGTCCAATGGGCAGTGCAAACTCTTCAGAGATTTTGATGGATTCTAAACTTGCAGAACTCAGTTGGACCTGACTAACCAGATAGAAAACCTGGGCCTGATATTGGAAAAGCCCTTCATTTCCATACCCAGCCCTCAATTCTTGCTTGCATGGGAGTCTTGAGCTTAATGATAGCTTCCTTTGAGATAGTACCATACACCCAGTTTCACTCCAGACTGTTGAAACACAACACTCTGGATTCATGGGACAAATCACCTGAAAGTAGCTGCATATAACTTATGGTTAGGACTAAATATCCTGTGATAGAGGTAAGTGAATTTTTTTCTTTAAAAAAAAAGAAAAATGCTGCAAGTGATCATTTGAAATACCTCATTTTAAATGCAAGTTGGTGGCAAGGTCTCTTTAAAAAAATCTAATACAGTAAAAGGAAAATTGACTTTGCATTTCCACAGGTAATTTACCTTGCAGTAGTAAAAATGTTTGAAAGGTGAAGTGATATCTTTGTTTTATATGGTGTGGCTGCTGAAAGCTAGGCCTAAGTATTCCTTCAGTCAAAGCTGCATGTCTGATGTCTGGGTTAAGCCAATTGCCTTTTTACTAACATAGTCTGAACTGGGACCATTATGGCTGAAGGATCGTAGTGGGAAATGGGAATATAGTTGTAACCTAGTTGTAAAAGAAATATTAGGAAAGCAGTTGTTTGCTAAAAAAAATAGTGAATATGGCAACTAACGTGCTTTGATACATTTAGGCAAGCACTCCGATACATTTATACAAAATATAATAATCACATAATTGCTCATTTACTATTTTATGTGCATAATAACATTATTTTGTATAATAATAATTTTAATTTTAATTTTGTAAAATCTACATCCTCACCTTTTTAGTCCTTGACACAGTCTATTTACTTTTTTTTTTTGCACAAGATTCACTCATTTTTATAATTGGATTCATTTGGGAAAATGCATGAATCCTGAAGGTCAAAATTGTGTGAATCTTGGATGGAAACATTTATAAATAGGCCTCTAAAGTGTATGTATAGACAAAACTTTTGGATATGTTTGCAAAGTTTAAAAAACTGCTAGTTTATTTAATGTATTAATGTATTTATTTATTTCCTGTTTGTAAATTATTGGGAAGTCTCCCTTCACTTCCTGGCGTGACACAGCATGAAGTTATAGGAAATCTCCCAAAATGAGGCGAATAATCCTCTTGGACAGTTGCCCCCCTCACTTTTCTTTCTTGGTGACAATGGTGTCCACTACAGTAAAATAGGTGAATCTCACCAGTGGGGACACAGACAGTAATAAAAGTTTGACAGAGGGTATAAAGAAAGGATCGCCATCCTTTTCAACTTTCAGTTTCACAAACATTAGACAACTATTGTGCCAGTGAATAATAGCTTGTCCTAGTGTGACTTTGTTTTCAATGTTTGCACGCATCACTGTATTTTTAATGACAGAGTAACATGAAATTAATTAAATAGCGTTTTTGGTTTGCAGTGCTCAGATGCAGTTTAGTTCTGCTTTAAATAGACATTCATTAAAATAGTCAGGTACTACTTAGTAAACCAACAGCTGTTGAAACAAGAAATACTTTGACCAGGGGGCACTCCCACCAAACTAGCGCCCAATTAGCCATGGCATTTCTTGTCCCTCAAGCACACCTAACAAAGAGGCAAGGATGCTGGTGACATCATTGACCGAATATGGCCACATTACTCCAGCAGAAACACATGGGACTGTTTGGCGTAGAGCATACTGATGTGCCACTGTTGTCGTCAAAAGTCCACTGCTGCTGTCAGCTGGCCATTCAGGGAATTGCGGATAGAAGCTACCTGGATGCCAAGCAAGCAATATTGGGACCGGGGGGGGGGGGGTGATGTCAGAGCCAGTGAGTGGCAGAGCAGCAGATGCCATTGGTGAGAAATAGGAATTTAAGGTACATGCACCAGTATGCTGAAGCATTTCTTAAAAAGCTCTAGTACTGCTAGTTTTTTCCTATAAGATAGCAGTAATTAAGATGGAAAAATGCCTTGACTGGATCAGAGACCAGTAACTTAGTTGTATCAAATGAGAAAAATTAATTACTGCAAAAAAACGTATTGTTAAGAGCATCGATGTGTGGAGAAAAGAAGAGAAAGCAGCATCAAAAAATACCTAAAAGCCTTAAAAAAATGGATTCTGTTATGTTTTTATCATTGAATAATTCAGTATTATTAATGCAAAGTAAAGCAGTCAGAAACAGAGAGAAGAAGCATCACATACTGTTAATATCCACACATCTGTAATAATTCTTTAATATGAAGAGCAGTTTTGTTAGTTATAGTGATACTAAAGGTTCCCCCCCCTTTTTTTTTTTTTTTCTTTTTTTTAAATAACAAAAATGTCATACCTTCTCTGTGCAGTGGTTTTGCACAGAGTGGCCCCTAACCCCGTCTTTTGGGGTCCTCCAGCGGTGCTCCGGGCTCCTCCTGTTCTCGAGTAACCACCACACTTCCCTGGGGTCACCCGTGCTGTTGTGTGTATTCACACAAACAGCAGGACTAGGCCCCGCCCCGCACTTGATTGACAGCAACGGGAGCCAATGGCTCCCCAGCTCTTAAACCAGCCAATGAGGACCGGAGCAGCTTGGGTGAGCTGCGAGGCTCGTCCCCGCCGCGGGTTCATCGTGGGCTCAGGTAAATAAAGGGGGGCTCGGGCAGGCTGCTGCAGGTGAAAAGGTTTTTCACCTTAATGCATAGAATGCATTAAGATGAAAAACCTTGAGGGTTCACAACCCCTTTAAGGTTTTGTTTGAATAGTTAGGGTTTGCATACTGGATATGCTGACCATCTCTACACTTGCACCTGCTTTAAAGTTCACTTTTTAGAAAAAAAAAAATGCATTTTTTTGCAGGTAAAAAATGTGCATTTATTATTATTATTATTATTATTATTTTTTTTTTTTGAGCCATGCAGGTCTCCTTCAGATCTGTTAGAGTATCTGTGTGCCTGTACATTCCGTATGGATAATCAGATACAATCTGACAGGAAGAGACAATGAGCTAACACGGCGGCGCTCATAAGCGCCATGGTAGTACATTGAGAACTGCAAGCCGACAATCGCAACGGATGGCGGGGCTTGTATGTCATTCACACACAGAGCTACCTTGCTGTCATGCCAATCAGATGACTTCAGTACTTTCTTAAGGTGGCCATAACCTGATGGTAATTGGGTAACTTCAACAGGAAACAACCAAATTGTTTGATCAACTTATGTTGAAGTGAACTGCTTGAAAAACCTTTTCGATCAGTGGCTGCAGCCACGTGACCCACTGTGAGAATACAGTGTCCCAGTGGGGGGATTCCTTCATCCACCTCTGTCCACCTCGTTTGTGTGGATAGAGGAATCTGTTTGTTATTGTCATTCAGCCCACCGATTGAGTATAGCAAGCTTGAGGCTCCCTCCTAAAGCTTGTATCTCAAGTTCTGACTCAGACCTTCTAATCTGCATGTTTTTTCAGAAAGTTGAACATTTTACTAAAGACTATGTATTATCAAAATAGACTAAGAGGTCTGTTCCTCCTCCCACTATTGTTTCCCCACCACCAATACTGCCAACATTGTGCCAAAATACAGCACGCTTCACTTTTAGCATCTACCATTCAAGTAGTGCCAGAATCTGAATCACTGAGCTATCAGACCCTAACAGGAGGCCAATCAGATGACTTCAGTACTTTCTTAAGGTGGCCATAACCTGATCGTAATTGGGTAACTTCAACAGGAAACAACCAAATTGTTTGATCAACTTATGTTGAAGTGAGCTGCTTGAAAAACCTTTTCGATCAGTGGCTGAAGCCACGTGACCCACTGTGAGAATACAGTGTCCCAGTGGGGGGATTCCTCCATCCACCTCTGTCCACCTCGTTTGCGTGGATAGAGGAATCTGTTTGCTATTGTCATTCAGCCCACCGACTGAGTATAGTCAGCTTTAGGCTCCCTCCTAAAGCTTGTATCTCAAGTTCTGACTCAGACCTTCTAATCTGCATGTTTTTTCCAGAAAGTTGAACATTTTACTAAAGACTATGTATTATCAAAATAGACTAAGAGGTCTGTTCCTCCTCCCACTATTGTTTCCCCACCACCAATACTGCCAACATTGTGCCAAAATACAGCACGCTTCACTTTTAGCATCTACCATTCAAGTAGTGCCAGAATCTGAATCACTGAGCTATCAGACCCTAACAGGAGGCCTTTCCCCAATAATAGTGTTCTAAAGACTGGGAACAAACACCAATGCCAAAAGACGGTGGGATTCAGGAAGGACAGAAGGAACAACAGGTGAAGACATCAAGCAGCACACCAGTAAGTCCTGACATCTACATAAAATAGGCAACCTTCTGCACAAAGGCAAACAATCTCAATGAATAATTCATTATGAACTTATCACCCCCAAACTCTCCACCAAAGCCCTGGTTCTTAACAATGTATACCATTAGAATGTTATTAGAATCTTATTTCATAACACATCAAAAAGGAAAAAAAATAATATCTCAACCATATACTTTGGTATGAAATACCAGAAGTTAGACACAAAACTAAGCTTTGGGATGGCTTTTGGAAGTAACTTAGCAATAGATTTATCCATCTTTAGATGGTTTTTCTGATGTTCCACAATAAGCAAAGGGACCTACCAACATTTATGGAACCTTCCAATGCATATTTACAAAAAACATATGTAATCCCAAAAGGCCTTAATTGATAGCTTCATTAAAGTCTGGCAACTTTGGATGGACTGTTCAAACAATTCTTAAACATTCTAGAGTCCTTTTTAACTCTTCCTAATGCTGAACTTTAGGCAGATATAGAAGGTATATTAATGCAGCTCTGTAATCATCAACACATTATTAAATGTATTTTTAGTTTCATCAAGTTTTATTAGAAGAATGCAAACAATATATGCCTACAAAAAAAGACAGATCTTGCTTAGGTAAGTATGATCAAATACTGACAGCTCTGGATTATGACTATTGGAGTATAATGCAAATTAGGAGGTAGTATTATGACCCAACCTGCAATTAAATGCATTGTTAAATGTAAGAAGTGTAAGTACCTAAGTTTGACCTGGTATGAGCCTATTGCAGCCTGTGTAGCAGAGCTGGAGTGGGAGAGGAATTAATAACACAAAGAACCAATCAGTTCATGTGCTGACAAGAATCATGCTCATAGGAAGAGAAATCAAAATTACAAAGAGATGAGCTTTTCACTGTGCTGCCGCTATTTTCACTGTCCAGTCACAGGCTGGGGCAGGTCCAAGACAACCTAGGCTCAGAAGAAGTAGGTTGAATGATTCTGGCCATCAGACTGAAGACATTTGGTGGCATAAAAAATGCTGTGGGGGAAATCTCTGGATTGAAGTTAAATATTGCAGCAAAAGCTGGTTTTTATATTTTATGATGTTTTGATATATATTTTATTAGGATAGTTGATATTGTGTTATTTTTGGTAGAGTTCTGCTTTAAGCACCTATGAATAATTCTGCTAAAACACAAAGGTTCTAGGTCACAGTATATCCTATGTTAGTTTAGTTTTTGATCATGTGCATTTGTTACATATATAAACCTAACTCTTGTCCATTCTATTATTACTTTTTACCCCTGGATGTAAAATCTGAGATTTTTTTGTATGTTCTATATAAACAAAATTTAATAGAAAGCTTTTGAAATAAAACTATCTTTGTTATAGAGCTGCATGATTCTGGCCAAAATGAGAATCACAATTTTTTTGCTCAGAATAAAGATCACGATTCTCGCGGCATAACATCATCTTTTATATTATACAAAAAAATAAGGCTAACTTCACTGATTCGTTTATTTTATTTTTTTTGAAAGTGTCATTTTCCCCCAAAAATTGCGTTTGAAAGACCGCTACGCAAATACCGTGTGACATAAAATATTGTAACAATCGCCATTTTATTCTTTAGGGTCTCTGCTAAAAAATATATATATATATGTAATGTTTGGCGGTTCTGAGTTGTTATCTAGCAAAAAAATTATGATTTTAACTTGAAATCAACAAGTGCCAGTAAAAGGTTTGGTGTTTAAGTAGTTAAACTGACCTAATTTTACAGACTTCCTTTGATCTAGAACAGAACATTGCAATGTTTATAGATAACATTGAAGAATGTTTTGAAACTTGGCAGACTGCCCGGGATGTTTTGAAACTGGCAGACTGCCCAGAATGTTTTGAAACTGGCAGACTGCCCGGGATGTTTTGAAACTGGCAGACTGCCCAGAATGTTTTGAAACTGGCAGACTGCCCGAAATGTTTTGAAACTGGCAGACTGCCCGGAATGTTTTGAAACTGGCAGACTGCCTGGAATGGCTCTACACTTGTCACATAAAATCGAGGAACTGTCAGGTTGAGATCGTCAGGGGGGTTGAATCTAGATTGTGATCTTTTAACGATTAATCGTGCAGCTCTACTTTGTTATATCCCTTGAAACTTTTTTTCATCAGTCAGGCACAATCCAGATATACATGGTGTAACTGCGCAAGGTAGAGAACACAAATTTGCTGCTTACGCAGATGATATTTTATTTTACGTTCAGCAACCTAGAATCACCTTATCAGACCTTCCTTATGTGTGTTTCAAGTTTTGTCTAATTTTAAAATTGATATGTTCAAGTCTGAAATATTAAATATTTTGATTCCATCAATTGAGGCTTAGAAGCTTAATTCCTTATTTCCATTTTCCTGGCAACCAGTTACTTTGAAATATTTAGGTGTAAACCTGACAGCCCATTTACCATATGTATTCAGGTATAACTACCTTTCCTTGCTTAATGCAATTAAGACGGACTTACGTAAGTGATCTTGCATTTGTCACTCTTGGCTAAGTAAAATAAATGTTGTTAAGTGTAATAAATTACCACGTATTCTGTTCTTCTTTCAAGTGCTCCTTATGGGGGTTCCCATAAGTTTTAATCATACCCTACAATCACTCACTTCAAACTATATATGGAAAGGTAGGCGTGCCAGAATCCCTTGTGATGTTTTGTACCACACTAGACGAATGGGTAGTTTGGCACTTCCTAACTGTAAATTATTTTTCCAAGCGGTTGCCCTAACATAGTTACATAGTTACATATAGTTACATAGTTACATAGTTAGTCAGGTTGAAAAAAGACACAAGTCCATCCAGTTCAACCAAAAAAAAAAAAAAAAATGTATATACACATATATATACACACATACACACATACAACCAAATAATTATATATACACATATATGTAAAAAAAAAAAAAAAAACCAACTTGACCTACCTGAACACAGAAAAAAGTTGGACTGATTGATACATTGATACATTGATATACATTGATACATTGATACAATCCCGTTGGCGAACCTTTTTATTAAATGTCAATCCTTCACGGTTTGATGGGTAAGCAGATCACACCATGTTTTGTAGTGTTCCCTAAGACCGTGCGGATGGAAAGGTATATATCAAACTTCACTCACTAACATCCCATACTAATTTTGAATACCCTTGGGGGTATTCCTCGTGAACTTTCTTCT
>BLSH010227682.1:1066645-1098267 GCA_018402905.1 Glandirana rugosa | reverse complement strand
TGCTTCCTTGGTCCCCCCGACAGAGCTGCTGTCTTCCCACCTCCTCTCTCCTGCCAGCTGCTGTAGAAGATGTGTCATGATGGAGAGATGGGAACGGGTCGGTAAATTTGTAATTTACCAGTTCCTTCCTTTTCTGAATGAACAGAGTCAGTGATTGGTACCAATTGGTTCATTCATAACTTAAGCATAGTAAACTGTTTTACTATACTTCTGTTTCTGAATGAATGGGAGGCTCGGTACACAACTATTCCTGTCCATTCATTCTGTGCAGCTGAGGTTACACAGATGGAGATTGAGGGCTGAGGTTTGTTTAGACCCCTTATAGCTCATCAAAGCCCCCCCAACAGAGCTCCTAAAATAATTGTAAAAAAATGTAAAAATAACATTGTAAAAGAAATAAAATGAAATGGTAAAAAAATCTTAAAATAAAAATTAAAAACTACTGACACCAGTGAGGGAACTATCAGGATTGCAAAGGTTGCAATTGTGACCGGGCCCTGGCATTTCACCACCATGGGGAGGCCCGAACATGGCAGAAAGGGGGCCTGCTGCAGAACTTGTGAAAGGGCCCCGCTGCGGTACCATAATAAAGGGGACCGCAATGGGAGCAAAGGGCCCCAGGATCAGTGGGAAGAGGGAAGGGCCCTGGCCAGGGGTCAGGGGGCCCTTCATAATTTCTTGCACCAGGGCCCTGAAGGTTCTAGTTACGCCTCTGGTAGATCACTATGGGTGATGCAAATTGGCAATCCATGTAATCTCTAAACCCAACAAATAATCACACATAAATAGCTCCCTTTGAGGTATTTAAATACCAAAGTAAATTATTGTTACGTTGTTATCAGTAAAAGCATAGTACGTACGTGGTCATTTTTTATGGGCTGTGCGCACATCCTGTTATAGGGTGACAATGCTAATCACAGGCTCCTAATGATGTGGTAGAGTTTCCTCATTCGTGCCTTTCTACTGTGAAAGGTCAGCAGGCCATGCTGATGCACAGCATGCCTGCAGGGTCTCGATTGTGGTTGATTGGCAGTGCCAAATGTTGCACGTTGTCCCAGAGCTTACAGTGACGTCAACAGCCAAGTCAAGTGACCAGCCGCTGCCCGTCCACAGCCCTGGCCCTGCAGAAGCAAGCAGAGGAATCTAGAAGTCACATGGGGAAATTGGCACATGAACTACACCCTCAGTGGATGAAAAGGACATGGTTCACGTATACTTGAAATAGTATTTTAGATATAGGTGGTATCTAGTGCTGCCAAAGAGATTACATAGGATGCTACGATATCCAAAGCTGTAAAAAGGTCCCAGCATGGGGGGTCATTTTTCTCTCTTTTTCTTTAATTTTAAAACTAGAAGATGATAAATGCTGCAAACTTGGAAATTATTTTTATGTCTCTTAAGCATATAAATAAAGAATGGAAAGAGGGATTAGAAGAGGGCTTGGGAATCTGTCTCTGCGATGTGTGGAATTCAAATCTCAGCCTTTAGTTTATGTTTTACTTAGTTATGCAAAAACAAACAAGAAACAAACATAGAAAGGAATGTTGCACTATTCACGGGATGCTGCCATTCTGTGACTTGCAAAGATTTTTTCTACCAGCATAGGGCAAGAATTAAACAGAAGTCATCAAGAACATGGAGTCTTGGTGTTTGAACATTCATCTCATCTTCCATTCCATGTAAATGACTCGCTGTTTACGTCTTTAGATTTCATGCAGATAATTAGCAAGAAAGGCCCACGTTTTTCAGTCTGGTTTCCAGTGTTGACACATAATAGGGAACATGATGGCACACAGTGAGGGCCAGCTTGATGTGCTAAGGCAGTCATTTATCAAAGCGCCCCAGCTAAGGGAATCACATAGGCAGAACCATGGTGAATGTTTCAGTGGGGCATTTATTGTTCCCATTTTGGTAAATAAAGCACTATCACAAAAAGAAATGCATTTATTTAAATGGGATCTCTAATATTTTTAGTGAGTTTAAACATACATTAAAATTAGATCAGTTGAGCACATGTAATCTAAAAAGTGTGTGCTACTGGTTTATGTCTTGCTTATACATGCGCATAGCGGTAATGTGTTCATTATTGCAACACAAGGTAATGAACCGTACAAACGTTGGTGTGCTTTGGTGCCATTCATTCTGAACAGCATGCCAATACATTCCATAACACACCTGGGCTTCAATGCACTGCAGCTCCCCACAGCTTGGGGTGTACTCACTTTTGTTTAGACATTAATGGCTGTGTGTTGAGTTATTTTGAGGGGAAGGCAGATTTACACTGTTATACAAGCTGTACACTCACTACATTTACATTGTAGCAAAGTGTCATTTGTGTATATATACACAAGGGGGCAGCCATATTTGCTCACTATCTTTGCAGGCTCTGCTTCAGGGTAGAGCCTTGTTAATATTGTTATCTCACTGCAGGTTGATAAAAAATAATAGATTGACTGTTTACCGACACAAAACACCCGCAGCGCTTATGATATCAAGAGAGCATATTCAAGTGGTTCTAAAGTCAGAAAGTCTATATCTTAATGCATTCTATGCATTAAGATAAAAAAACCTTCTGTGTACAGCGGCTCCCCTTATACTTACCTGAGCCCCATCTCGAAGCAGAGCTGTTGCACGAGAGCCTCGGCTGTCCGGGACTCTCCCTCCTCATTGGCTGGGGCAGCAATGGGTGCCATTGGCTTTCGCTGCTGTCAAAGTTAGTGAGCCAATGAGGAGAGAAACGGGATGCAGCCAAGCCACGGCTTATTTTCTGAATGGACACATAGAGCAGCAGCTCAGGGCCCCCATAGCAACTACTATGGGGCATTCGGCAGGAGGGAGGAGCCAGGAGTTCCGGTGAGGGACCCGAGAAGAGGAGGATCCAGGCTGCTCTGTGAAAAATTACTGCACATTGCAGGTAAGTATGATATGTTTATTTATTTTTTTTATGTAATTTTTATTATTTTTCAAGAAATTACAAAGTAATAGATTAAACGAAAAAAAACAGGACTTTAATATCACTTTAATGTTTAAGTCTACCATACATGGATCTATATTTGGGCAGGGGTTGGCCGAATTTTGAACCATGTATGGGGCAGCTGGTTGTACAGAAGATGATCTATTGGTCAACTTCTGTACAACAAGCCTCTCAGGTTTTTCCCAAACAATCGGTAGCACCGGCTGGTTGGACAAAAATAAATGAATCATACATGGCCTGCCTTTGGCAGCTCACGCACAGTGTGTTTGTATTCATAGGAAGGAAGGGGTTTTATTTTACCTTAATTGATAATGTGATTTGGTCATGCTGAAACCAGTTATCAACTTACTTTACTTATGTTAATTCTGAGACTACTATCTACTCAACACAACCACTTACTATCACTGCGCAAGGCACACTGGCCAGCTGGCGAAGTGATGACTCGTGACTCATCATTTAGGGACACAAACCACTCGAACCACCTGGGCACCCCAAGTTGGGAAACTTTCTTAAGCTATGTTGTGAGCTGACAAGAAATAGGACTTTTGTGGAGTGAACACTTCTCAGTGTCTTTAGATAAGATATTTAACCACTTCCACTTATCTCTTCTTTGCCATCTGGCTAACATCAAGCATAGTATCTCTTCTTATCAGTATCCAGTAGGGGTGCTGTGCCATCATTCCAGCTGGAATGGCTGGCTGTATGGTATCCCTGCTGGTATGATGGGGGTCCCGAGTGATCTTCCTTTTGAGAAAGAAACTGAAGTGTCCTCTGGGTAAGGTGGAGGTTGGGATTATTTCTTTGGTGTGGAAAATTTCGAGGGGCCCAATGCCTCCTGATTTGAACTATAGTATCTTGTCTGGCTGAGGGCTGGGAAGGCAGGGGTACTGGAGTAACACTAAGGGTTTGGGACCCCACTATGTGAAATAGCACTAGATCACAACACCTCTTGCTTTTTTTTTTTTTTGCACCTCACCTCATGGGCTAAGGCTTTTGGCCAAGACCATGGACCTTTTCCTTACCAAGCTGCAAGGCCTCTCCATTAAATATGAATTGGCAACTTTTGTTATTTTTTTATATATTGTCACTCCATGTGTGTGTCACTTGCACTTTGTATGTGTGTTGTTTAACTCACAGGATTGTAGAGTATTTGGCTACCGTGAAGTCTGGGGGGGGGGGGAGCAATATGTGACCCTTAGGTTCCTTTTTTGTTGGTTGGCTTCAGCTGATCATGAGGAATCCTTTGGCTAGGTGGACCTGAGTGTGTTTTGCCCCTGTCAGGAGTCTTGCTCCATGGGGGTCAGGGGTGGGTCCTTCCTCTTTGGGAGAGGACTATATGACACACCCAAGTGCACTTTTTTAAGTGTTCACATATACTTTTTTGGCTCACATTTGGTTATACACACTGCACCGCAGCCCGCAAGAGAATAAAAAAAAGTAACCACTTCCATTGCCAGATCACTACAAAATAAAGTCCAATCATTCTGTAGTCCAAGCTAAGAATCAGGAGGGCTCTTTGAGAAAGCATAGTAAGTGTGCAGAGGAAAAAAGTCACCTCAGAATTTCCAAACACCAACAGTTTTTACTTTACTTAATAAACAGATATGACAAAATTATCAAAAGTATGATTCGCTGCTAGACTGGAAGCCTGACCTTTTTTTTCCTTTTCTTGGCTCTGCAGGTCTTCCTTAAGCAGGTCTTCTGTTGTTTTGAAGGTGGTTCCAGTAATTAGAGTGGGAAAGACAGTCCCTAATTTAAGAATAAGTATTTAACCCAACCAATCCCTGATGTTTTGTTCAGAGGTATGGTTTGATAGAGGATAAATATTTGGGACACCTTTATAGAGGGTTCCCAGACTCCTTGCCATTTGCGTAGAGAGGATGTTAACCTAGAAGGATCTCTACTTGGCCCTTTCCTCAGCCTGGGGCATGTGCTGGAAGCCACCAGCTATCAGCATGAGGGACATAAAATGAAGGCTCTGGAGTGTCCATCTCAGTCACCTGACCTCATTATCATTGAGCCATTCTGGGAAGATCTCAAACATGCATTTCATGCAAGACAGCCCAAGAATTTCCAGGAACTGGAGGGTTTTTGCCAAGAGGAATGGGCAGGAATTTACCATCTGAGAAGATAAAGAGTCTCATCCACAAATACCACAAAAGACTTCAAGCCATCATTAATGTTAAAGGGGGCAATACACGGTATTAAGAACTGGGGTATGTAAACTTTTGATCAGGGTCATTTGGGTAGTTTCTGTTGTCATTATGATTTAAAAAGAGTAAACACTGTTGATTGATAATAAATGGCTTCAGCCAAACACTAACCATGAGTGAAAGAAATGTTTTTGTGTTATCATTCATATTCTCTGAAAAATGGCCAAGAAATCATAAATTCTGCCAGGGTATGTAAACTTATGAGCACAACTGTATAGTCTGGTCGGATGAGACTAAAATTGAACTCTTTGGATGCCATAATACACACCATGTTTGGAGGTCAAATCACCCCCAAAACACCCCCATACCAACAGTGAAGTTTGGAGGTGAAAACATCAAGGTGTGGGGCTGTTTATCAGCATACGGTACTGGCAAACTTCATGTCATTTAAGGAAGGATAAATGGAAAAATGTACTAAGACATTCTTGATAAAAATTTGCTGCCAACTACCAGGATGAAGTGGTTTCAAAGAAAGAAAATAAAGCTGCTAGAATGACCCAGCCAATCACTTTGAATCTAATACAAAATCTATGGAAAGGACTAAAGATCCGAGTTCATAGAAGAGGCCCACAGAACCTTCAAGATTTGAAGACTGTTTGTGTGGAAGAATGGGCCAAAATCACGCCTAAGCAATGCATGCAACTAGTTTCTCCATAAGAAAGTGCCTTGAAGCTGTCATTACCAACATAGGATTCATTTCTGAACTTACCGTATTTGTTTTGGTTTCTTTGTATGTATGGATTGTTACTGACATGAGGTGAAAATTTCATGTCAATAGCACCTTAATTATTTTACCCGCTGTATATAACGTTTTTAATGGAGTAGGAAATGGTTAAAACTCCTCTCCATTTACTTAGCTGTCTGTGTTCCACTTGGGAGACTTTCCTTCACTTCCTTTTCCATTGATTGTTATTTGGCAGGCACTACAGCCAGTGCTACAGCCAGTGCTGCACTCATAGTGAATCAGCTATATCTGTCAATTATCTGCCCTTCTTCTCCACTTGTCCATTCACAGAAAGCATTGTAGTTTTTCAACCATTGACAGAAGTACAGTGCTGGCTGCACTATCAGGTGTTTGTAATGAATGAATTAGACAGTAAACAAAATAGATTTGTACATTTAACACACCTGACAAGAGGAAACTTTTTTCCCTTAAGAATTTGTATAGTTGTCTGTGGCTGGAGTTCCGCTTTAAACATTCATAACAGTTAGGGGCATATTGGAGATTTTCGATAGAATCTTTTTATCAAGAATATACATGCTGTTAAAACTTAGGAGAGCGAATCAGAACAAATTAATCAAACCACGCAAACAGCTGGAAGATATATACACTCTTGTGCATTTTTGAAATTGAGCTTAAAGTGTTATTAAACCCAGGGCCCTGCATTCACTATATCTGGTCTCCCACAGTACACAGAACTTGAAAATACAATAATTTTAGACATAGTTCACAGTTGGTGGACCTCTGCCCATCTTTACTTCTGAGACACTCTCGGGGGGATTTATTAAAACTAGCGCACACAGAATTGGGTACAGCTGTGCATGGTAGCCAATTTGTTTCTAACTTCAGGCTGTTCAATTAAGCAAAAGTTAGGCTGGGTTCACACTAATATGACATGGCAGTCATACGACTGTGGATCCGACTTTGTCCTGTGACTTGAAGTCCGATTTCCATTGGACTTCAATGAACGGGATCCGACTTTGATCTTAACAATACCAGGCACTTTGAGCCTGGCATGAATCTGGAATGGGAACCCCATGCCAAATTTAAAAATAAAAATGGCATAGAGGTCCCCCTCCAAGGCTATACCAGACCCTTGGAACAGGAATTTAAGGGGAATCCCAACTGCAAAATAAAAAAAAATGGCGTGGCCCCCCTCCCCCAAAATCCATACCAGACCCTTATCCAAGCACGCAGCCCGGCAGGTCAGAAAAGGGGATAGGGACGAGCGAGTGCCCCCCCTCCTGAACCATACCAGGCCACATGCCCCCACCCCAAAACACCTTGTTCCTATGTTGATGGGGACAAGGGCCTCTTCCTGACAACCCTGGCCGGTGGTTGTCAAGATCTGCGGACGGGGGGCTTATCGGAATCTGGAAGCCCCCTTTAACAAGGGGGCCCCGAGATCCCAGCCCCCCCTCACCCTATGTGAATGAGTATGGGGTACCCTTTCACCTGAAAAAAAGTGTCAAAAATAAAAACAGTACGCAGGTTTTTGACAAAGTAATTTATTAAAGCAGCTTAAGGCATCTCTTCCGATTTCTTTTCATCTCTCCGCTGCTCCCTCCTCCGCTCCCTCCTCCGCTGATGTCTTCTTCCCTCTCTGGCTCTTTTTCTCTCTCCTCTTTCTTCTCCCTCTGTTCTTCCTCCTATGTTCCCTCGACACCCTCTCCCCCTGCAATGCTAGGTCCGCCGTGCGCCATGACTTATATAGCCATAGGGCGTGGCCAAACTGTGATGTCACCCGGAGGCCCCTCCCCCTTGTGATGTCACTGGGCATGATGAGCAGTGACGTCACAAGGGTTGGGGCCTCTTGATGACATCACCGGGTGGCCATGCCCCATGGCTATACAAGTCATGGCATACGGCGGACCTAGTATTACAGCGGGAGAGAGAGTCGAGAACATCGGAGGAATAACAGAGGGCGAAGGCAGTAGAGAGAGGAGAAGAGCCAGAGAGGGGAGAAGACATCAGTGGAGGAGGGAGAGGAGGGAGAAGAGCCGGAGGGAAGAAGACATCAGTGGAGGAGGGAGAAGAGCCGGACAGGAGAGAAGAAATCGGAAGAGATGCCAGAGCTGCTGTAACAAATTACTTTGTCAAAAACCTGTGTACTGTTTTTTTTTTTTCCCTTTATTTAGGTGAATGGGTAGGGGTACAATGTACTCCATACTCATTCACATAGGATCTGGGGGCCCCCTTATTAAAGAGGGCTTCCAGATTCCGATAAGCCCCCCCACCCATAGACCATAACAACCACCAACCAGGGTTGTCGGGAAGAGGCCCTTGTCCCCATCAACATTGGGACAAGGTGCTTTGGGGTGGTGGATGCAGGGCCCCCCTGCCCCAAAGCACCCACCACCCCATGTTGAGGGCATGCGGTCTGGCATGGTTCAGGAGGGGGTAGTCGCTCGTCGCCCCCTCTTTCCTGACCTGCTGGGCTGCGTGCTTGGATAAGGGTCTTGTATAGATTTTTGGGGGGCCCACGCCATTTCTTTGGCATTGGGGTTCCCCTTAAAATCCATACCAGACCAAAGGGTCCGGTATGGTCTTGGAAGGGTAACCCTATGCTGTATTATTTTAAAATTTGGCGTGGGGTTCCCTTTCAAGATCCTCAGAGCACGAGTCGCATGCCAAAGTCGGATCAGTTAAGATGATGATCCGACTTTGATCCAACTTCAGTGATTTTCAATGGGCAGAATTAGAATCAAAGTCGGACCAAAGTAGTTCAGGGACCTTTTTCAAAGTCGGATCGGCTTGTGTCAAACCTGTTAAGATGGCTGTCATAGGGAAACATTGATTTTTACATGTCATGCGACATGTGCTCCCAATGTCGGAGCGTTTGTCGTACCAGTGCAAACTCAGCCTTATACCAGATTGTGCACGCTCCAGTATTAATAACCCCCCCCCAACTCCCTAAGATTCTCTTTGTATACCCAATCATGTTACTAACCTGTTGCCAATTAACTTAATTAGATGCAAAATATTTTTCCAACTCTTCCTTTTTAGAACCACCTATTTTCCAGCCTTTTGTTGCCCTGTCCCAATTCTTTTGAGATGTGTTGCTGCCATCAATTTCAAAATTGCCTTATATTTTTTTTTAAATGGTACAGTTTCCCAGTTTAAACATTGAATATGTTTTCTATTTTCTATTGTACATAAAATATGGATTTATGAGATTTGCAAATCATTACATTCTGTTTTAATGTAGATTTTACACAGCGTCCCATCTTTTTTGGAATTGGGGTTATATTTTACCTGTCTGGCTGTGCAGAATGGCAAGTGGTTAAATTACAAGAATTAATTATAAAAAATATCTGCGCTTGGAAATAAAAAATTAACTGCTAAGGCACCTGGCACCAATAGTTGGGGAACATATAGGGGAGCAGAGACAGCTAACATATAAAAGTCTCCTGAGCTAAATAACAAAGTCCATAATAGTGAAAATACAGAAAGACACCATCCACCAAAATGCTGTTGAAGGAGAGTAGATGTAATTCCACCGCTAAGTGATAATGCCAGTAAGCTTACCAGATTGTATTGAGGTACACCCTTGGTGGAAGTTTTGGAAAAATGGATGCTTTAGAGTACTTACCGTGGATGCGTCATGAGATTGTGTCCTGAGTTTGATGGCGTTGACCACTCTATAATTTGAGGGTCAATGCAATCTGGTAAGCTTACTGGCATTATCACTTAGCGGTGGAATTACATCTACTCTTCTTCAACAGCGTTTTGGTGAATGGTGTCTTTCTGTATTTTCACCATTATGGACTTTATTATTTAGCTCAAGAGACTTTTATATGTTAACTGGCGCTGCTCCCCTATATGTAAATCACAAGACTGGCTGCACATAATTACAAAAACCTTTTGTCTGGTTAAAAAGCAAGTAAATATGTATTTCAACTGCATGTTTAACCATTTGCCTGGAGTTCTTAAAACTACAATACAATATAGTTATCTGGATAACTAGGTTTGTACCCTTTATGGGTGTAGCAGCATCTCATAGACACAATTTCGGCCAAATTTTGGTCTAAATGGCATGGAGTTCTTCTTTACTTTCTACCTATTGTTGTCACTTTTTTCTCTTGTCTTCTGTTTAAATCATTTGACACTTTGACTCAACCTTAGTCACCTGTCCTTATTTTCACTTCCTGCATTTCAAATTTTCTTATAGTTGAACCTTTTGCTCTCCTTTACTTTACTCTCCATCTTTACAAAATTTTTAAAATATCTAAACTGTTTGCTCACCATTTTCTATTTCTGTTCTTGCCCTCCCTCTCTTGACCTCTCTTCTTTTTTCTGGTTCTCCGGGCTTTGCTGAGTTGATTGTTTGGCTTGGCTCCATACTGGAGGAATTCTGGCTCTGTTCCCCTTAGTTTATTACTCCTCGGGGAGCTCTGAAATGGCCTGCTGCACCAGGAACTTTATTAGAAACAGATGTCCCTCCGTCTGTCCCTCGGGGCTCTGTCTTTCTTGAAGGACTGGTGCCACTAAGATCCCTGCCATGGAAAAAAAAGGAGGGAGTAGCGGAGAGGCAAACTTGGAAGGGGGAGATGGGTTACTAAATCCTGAAGCTATAAGAAATAGTAAAGTTATTCTAAAGGAGAATTAAATGCTTTAAGGTATGTAATGTAAGCCTTTACAAAGAAAGCCATGTAATATAAGAGCACAAGTAAAGACAAAGCAAGCTATGTTCCTTTATCTTGGACTTTATCAGGTAAATTTCATCATCGGCACATCAGCATAAAATAGGTTCACTCTTCCTAACGGTTTGTCCAGTGCTGTCATGCTCTGTTTAACCTTCATACTGAGAAGCTGTTCAAAATCATTGCCATGGCCTTGGGATTACAGGGACCTTGTCAGAAAAAGAGGCTTGAAGCCAGCTATAACAAACCATTCCAAGTTGTTTCTATTTCACTGAAAAGTTTAACTAGTCTAGTTTAATGCCTCCTGTTAACCATTCATTAAATGGTTAACAGTCTGCATGGATTTAATCAATTTCATTTGATGTGCCTATGTACATTTGAATGTAGGCAGAATTACATTTTCCAAACCTGTAATAGTACTTTAAAAGATTTGCTTTTAACTTCCACTATGATAGCCTGTGAGCACAAAGTCTCAAATTAATATTGCAGACTGTAACAGACTGCCTATGAGTTTGGAAAATGATAAGGTTGCTGGAGTAGACCCTGTATGTCTTGCTGAACATGAATTGCCAATTAGAATGGCATGACTTTTTTTTAAATATTGGGGGAAGTGTCTACCGATCTGTTTAGACTTGGCAGTTAGTATATGGGTTATGCAATATATTTATTTTTAGGAGCATTGTCCTGCTGTAAGGGGAGCCTTAGTCCCACTCTTAAAGTGTCACTAAAAACATCATAAAAAAGTTATCAATAAATACTGTTTTACATGCTGATCATAATTATATGCCACTATGGCATTTGTTTTCTGTATTCCGCAAACATTATGGTTGATCTTGCTGCTCTCTATCTCCACCTTCTGTTCATATCTCCAAATCAGCTAGGGACTTTGCAGGTGTGGTGGCCACTGTGCACATGCTCAGTTTTCAGGGAGTTTCTATGCTGAGCATTTCCTCCCTATCACATCTGAGCAACTCATGTGGCTATAGAGTCACACATATGGGCGTATACACAGTGGTAAATCACAGTCCACTCCCTCCCTCCTCCTCCATGCCCACTAACCAGATAAACACAACAGGGGGGTGGGATATTACTTGTAGATTAACCACTTGCCAACCAACCAACAAGATGGCTCGCTATTGCAAAACGCTGTCATACGACGGCGGCTGCAATATCATGCACTGTGAGCGTGCGCGCGCCGCCGGAGGCACGCCTGTGCGCTCACTGTGTTCGGGGGGGGCCAGGGAGCAGGTGCGGCGAACTCGATCTATGCCAGCTATCCGTGAAGCCCCCCCCCAGAGTGAAAGAACGGAGGTCCGTGTAAGTAAGCACGGATCTCCGTTCTGTGAGAGGGGGAAGGGCTGTGATCACAGCCTTCCTGTATATGGAAGCTGTGATCGCTCCCCTTCCCCTGCTAGGGCAGCCCACACACAGTTAGAACACGCCCAGGGAGCACAGATAACCCTTAGAGCGCCCCCTCCAGGTTAACCCCTTCACTGCCAATAGCATTTACACAGTAATCAGTGCATTTTTATAGCACTGATCGCTGTATAAATGCCAATGGTCCCAAAAAAGTGTCAAAATGGTCCGACATGTCCACCCCAATATCGCAGTACCGCTAAAAATCGCAGATCGCCGCCATTACTAGTAAAGAATAAAAAAAAAATAAAAACCCCAGAAATTAATTCTCATCGTCCGTAAACGCGGCCACTTTTGCGCAAACCAATCAATAAACGCCGATTGCAATTTTTTTATCACAAATATGAGGAAGAATATAAATCGGCCAAAACCGATGGAAAAAAATGTTTTTTTTTTTTTTGGATTTGTATTTTAGCAAAAAGTAAGAAATTTTGTTTTTTTTTGCAAAATTGTCGCTCTTCTTTTGTTTATAGCGGCGATCAGAAATGACGCAGCTGTGATCAAATACCACCAAAAGAAAGCTCTATTTCTGGGAAAAAAAGGATGCAAATTTTGTTTGGGTACAACGTCGCACGACCGCGCAATTGTCAGTTAAAGCGACGCAGTGCCGAATCGCAAAAAGGGCTCTGGTCCTAAAGTGTGAAATCCTTCCGGGGCTGAAGTGGTTAATGGAGGCTTCTCCTCCCTCTTATTCTAAGACACAGGCTGAAGGGGCATGACAGCCTGTGACTGGCAGAAATCCACCAACACCATGTTATTGCCAAAAAATAATACAGGTTTGATTTCAAATATATATTTGTATGCCAATTTAAAAGTTCATTGATAAACTTCCTCCACTCAACTTCCCCTCTCTGTCGGGGTCCCCCAAGGTTCTGTTCTTGGACCTCTCTTATTTTCAATATACACCTCTTCCCTGGGTCAGCTGATAGCCTGCCACGGCTTTCAATATCATTTCTAAGCTGATGACACTCAAATCTACCTCTCCACCCCCCAACTCACTCCATCAGTCTCCTCGCGTATCACTAGCTTATTAACAGACATATCTGCCTGGATGTCACACCACTTCCCCAAACTTAACTTCTCCAAAACCCAGCTCATAATATTTCCTCCCCCCCATGCCTCTTCCCCAGACTTCTCTGTCAAAAGCAATGGCACAACCATCCACCCATCCCCACATGTCAGGGTGCTTGGTGTTATCCTGGACTCTGAACTCTCCTTTTGGCCCCACATCCAATCACTTTCCAAAGCTTGCCGCCTCAACCTCCGCAACATCTCTAAACTTTGTCTTTTCCTAACCAATGAAACCACAAAGCTCCTGATTCACTCCCTGGTTTCTCTAGTCTTGACTACTTCTCTCAGTTTTTTTTAAATTTGAGCATGTGACCAATCAGCAGAGTACTAGATGCTCCTCCTGCTTATGTTTTATTGCAGACAGGCTGGGAAAGATCTGGGCCATGTGACTGCTGTATATCAATTAGGAAAAATATTTACAGTGCCATTATCCACATACAGAAAGAGAAGGGACAATGTAAATTCTACAGCTGAAATTAAGTTTGCCTATAACTTGCTTTCCCTGGTTCCTGTTTTTTTTTTTTTTTTTTTTACAAATTCTTTATTTAGAAGAGAATCAGCATACAGAGAAAGTATACAATACATTTCAATCATCTGCGGTTCGTTGAAATATAAGAAGGAAACAGAGCACTTTTTACAGGTGGTAACATCAGTTGGTAAACTATATATATGCCAGGGGGCCTAAGCCTCCCTTTTCGTTCTTTGATAGGAATATTTCTATTCTAGCTAAGCAAGTAATATATTGACTCCAGTCTCACTTCTGCAGAAGGGTCTCTGGGATGCTGAGTCTCTCTGTATACGTTTTTTTATATACCATAAATAATTCAAAGTGAATAGTGTTAACGGAACCAGTAAAACAGGGAAGGAGAAGGAGAATGAAGGGAAGAAGAGGGATAAGGGGAAGAGTGCTTATACTGAAGTATGGTTGGAGAAGAAGAGACCAAAAGTTGGAGGAGAGTGAATGGGGGAGGTGACCCCCCCCTCCCCCCAGCCTGCCCTAGGACGGATCATCTAGCAAGGTCCTGCCTTCCTCCGAATATATGAACATGTTCCATGCTTGCCATGTCTTTTTATATTGTTCATTTTTATTCAGAGATGATAGAACTAGATCCTCCATCCTATTTATCTCTTCAGTTTTCCTGAGCCACATTTTTATAGTGGGTGCCTCCATTCGTTTCCAATTTGTTGTTATACAGTGTTTAGCCGCATTGAGCAGATGGCGTAGTACCGACTTTTTATATATTTTGCTGGAGATCCCGGAGCAGTGTATTAGGAAGAAAGCCGGATCCATTGGAACCGGGTAGTCTGTAAATTTTTGTGTGATTTCCCTGACTTCCCTCCAGTAAGCTTCTACTCTCGGACAGCTCCAGAAGATATGGAGTAGTGTCCCCCCTTCTTCTCCACATCTCCAGCATCTATCGGGCGTCTCTGGAAAGAGGCGATGTAAGAGGGAAGGTGTGTGGTACCAACTAGTAAAGATTTTATAGTTGCATTCTTGAATGCGCGTGCAGATGGAGGATTTCAAAGTGAATCTTATGATGTGGTCTATTTGTTCAGATGTAAACGTGCGCCCCAGCACATTTTCCCACTTTGTTATTTCAGGGAGCTTAAAGCCGGTGGGAGGCGTGATAAGAAGGCTATATATGACCGACAAGGTGTGTGTCATCGGGCCAGTTTCCGTACAATAAGTCTCATAGGGTGTCAAGGGTCTAGTGTATTCCGTCGGGTGTCCCAGTTTAGAGAGGTAGTGATGTACCTGGGTAGCACTCCAGAAGTCAAGAGCGAAGCTTCCATTTTGTCGGGTTAGGGTCTCGATCGAGGGCCACCTACCCGAGTCCAGGAAGTGGGACGCCTGAAAGCAGCCCCTCTCCCTCAAGGACCTGAATGGTCCTCTCTCCAGTCCTGGTGCAAACCCTGGGTTGCCTAAAATAGGGTACAAAGGGGATCGGACGGTAGTCAACTCCGATTTCTTGCTCATATTATGACATGTCCTGAGCGTGGGGCCAATGATGGGGTGATTTTTAACCGATTGAGGGAGATTCCCATGGCACCATCCCGCCCTGTTGAGTGGGATGTTCCTTAATTGTTGTTGTTCTAGTTGGACCCACAACTTCTGTTCTGAGTGCCTACACCAGTCTATGTTCCGCGCTAAAAGTGCGGCCTGATGGTATTTACGAATGTCCGGTAGTGCAATGCCTCCGTAACTTTTTGGTAGGGCTAGTAATCGTGTTCGAAGTCTAGGACGCCTGTTTGCCCAGATAAATTTGATGAAGAGGCTGGTCACTTGTTTAAAGTATGTCGGTGGAATATGGGTGGGTAGTGCCTGGAATAGGTATAGGAATTTGGGGAGGATGCTCATTTTGATGATGTTACATCTCCCAAACCAGGAATGTATTCCTTGATGCCATTTATTTAAAAGGTTACGGACAGTAAGTAATAGGGGGGGGGAAGTTTAATCTGTACACCTCCGTTAGCGTAGGTGGGATCAACGTTCCAAGATATTTTAATGCGGTAGCTGTCCACTTAAAGTGAAAGTTCAATTTTAGGTTATTTAGAAGGGAAGTATTTATTCCTACTCCCATCGCCTCTGACTTGGAGTAATTTATCTTTAGGTTTGAGAGATTCCCATACTGATTTAGTTCTGACATGAGGTTTGGTAGGGAAATTGTAGGGTTTGTTATGGAAAATAACATATCATCCGCGTAGGCAGACACCTTATATTGGGCGCCGCCTAGGCGGAGGCCTTGGATATCTACATTTTGGCGGACTCTGTTCAGGAATGGTTCCAATGTAAGCGCATACAGTAGGGGTGAGAGTGGGCATCCTTGCCGTGTCCCATTAAGAATGGGAAACGGGTCTGAGATGGTCCCATTGACCTTCACCGAAGCCGCCGGTGTAGTGTATACTGCAGATATCCAATTCCTCATTTTGTCTCCGATTCCAAAGTGCTGGAGGGTCCGTAGCATAAAATCCCAGTTAACCCTATCGAACGCCTTTTCGGCGTCAGCACTTAGGAATACGCAGGGAGTTTTAGTTTGATTTGCCATATGTACTAAGTTCAGGACTTTAATAGTATTGTCTCGTGCTTCCCTAGTCGGGACAAACCCCACTTGGTCTAAATGAACAAGATCGGGGAGATGGTGTTGAAATCGGGTGGCGAGGATTTTAGTGAAGACTTTCAGGTCTACGTTTAGTAGCGAAATAGGCCTGTAGCTCCCACATTGGAGCGGGTCCTTCCCCTCCTTAGGTATGACTGATATATGAGCTAGAAGGGTATCTGGGACAAAGGAGGATGTATCCCCCAGGGTATTGAAAAGTTTGGCCATATGAGGGCTCAAGGTGTCTGAGAAGGTCTTGTAGTACAAGGCTGTGAAGCCATCAGGGCCTGGTGCTTTCCCTGTTTTGATATCTTTTATAGCTTTTTGTATTTCCTCCATTGAGATCGGAGCCTCCAGCTCCTTTCTCTGTGGTGAGGCCAGTCTAGGAAGATGTGCTGAGGCTAGATATTCCTCTGTCTGTGTGTGTGTCGAGGCGGTTCTTGGTAATTGATATAGTTGGGAATAGTAGGCCCTGAACGATTGGGCTATCTGTTTAGGTAGTGAGACCTTCCGTCCATCTTTATCTGATACCTGTGGTACATAGGCTGCTAATTTCTGTTCTCTCAGGGCCCTTGCCAGTATTTTGCCACATTTTTCCCCAGACTCATATTGGATTTTCCTGCAAGTCTGTAGAGCCACTTTTGCCCGAAATTGAAGTAAGTCTCTCACCTGGCGTCTCAGAAAAGATAGCTCTTTTCCTACATCTCTATCCCCAGATTGTTTATGTCGTGTTTCCAATTCTTTTATGTCGGTCAACAACTTGTCCAGTTTAGCTACCCTGACTCGTTTGATGCGTGCACCATGCTTGATCAATATTCCACGTATGACCGCCTTGTGTGCTTCCCAGATCATTCCAGGGTTACACTCTGGGATGTCATTGGTTTGGAAGTAAAACGCAAGCTCCCTCGTTATATCTGCTAATGTCTCAGGGTCTTGGAGTAAGCTCTCGTTGAGACGCCATCTCCACTCCCCGGCAGTGGAGGGGTCCGCTAGTTTATACGTGATCATAATGGGGGCGTGGTCTGACCATGTGATGTTACCTATGGAGACCCGCTCTATGTCCGCTAAGAGATTATGAGGGACTAGAAAGAGGTCAATACGAGAGTACGATTGGTGGGGGTTAGAGAAAAAGGTGTAATCGCGTTCGTCTGGGTGAAATATGCGCCAGGCGTCGACTAGTTGGTATTTATGTAAAGCATGTAGAGCGCGTTTTCGGGTTCCGGGGGGGACTGCTGAGAGTCCGGGGGAGGTGTCAACCTTTGGGTCTAAAGGGAGGTTCAAGTCCCCTCCTAGTATCAGTTTCCCTTCTGTAAAGTTTCCTAACTCATTTAAGACATTATGAAGGAAGCGGTCCTGTTGTGTGTTCGGTGCATATATTGTGGCTAGCGTTACTCTAGTGTTGCCCAATCTTCCCTTCACAAAAAGATACCTGCCACCCACATCAGCCCTTATGTCTTGGAGTACCCATGGTATCCGACTAGATATTAATATAGAGACTCCCTTGGATTTGGCCGTTGTATTGGATGCATGATACGCAAAGGGGAACAACCTATTTTGTAAGTATGGTAAATTGTCTGCTCTAAAGTGGGTCTCCTGTATGAAGGCTATGTCACTATGGGAGCGTTTCAAATCTTGGAGGAGTATGCGGCCTTTTTCTGGGACATTAAGTCCCTTGGCGTTCAGGGATAGGATGGTCACTGAGTCCATCCCCAGGACAAGCTGAGAGGGAGGGTATAGAGAGAAAGAGAAGAGGTAGGAGAGCAAAGAGGGAGTAGATCAGGGAGCGGGGAGTGAGAGAGGAAGGGAGGGGACAACAGGAGCAGGAGGGTGAAGAGGGAAAAGAGAGAAAGAGAGAAGAAAAAAAAAAAAGGGGAAGAGAAAAAAAAAAGAAGAGAAAAAAAAAGGGGGGGGGGGCTCAGGAAAGTGGGTTTAGATCAGAAAGGGAGAGAAACCAGAAGAGGGATCAGAAGAGAGGGGGAGGGTGTCCCCTGGTCTCTATGACCAGAGCTAAGAGACAATCGTCTTTGTGGGCATTTACTGCAAGAACAATTCCCGCAGCAAATGCCGGCCTAAGGGGGGAAGGTGGTAGGAAACAGCGGGCAGGGAGCCCCCTTAACCCCCCGGCAACTTAAACATTCAAAGCAAAAATGTAACTTACGTGACATATGAAAAAAAATTATAACCTTAAAAAACACAACATGAGAAATGGCAGTTGGTTGCTGTTTGCTGTAGCGGGCCAAGTCGCCCCCCCTTCAAGGAGAGGGACGAGTTCGGCTCGCTCCTCCGAACATCATGAGGCAGCAATCATCTCCTGGTCTATCTATGGGGCAACTCCCTCCCCACCCGCCATGAGCCGGGGTCAGGGCAACCATCCGCAGGCCGGGGACCCAGGCCGGGCCACCCCCCCGCAAAGGCGGAGGGCCTCCCACCTGCCCCCCCGGGAAATCCCGCGGACCGGAGCCCCGAGTCACCCCTTAAAAACATAATCATCATCTGCCCATATTATTTAACATTAACAGTGAGCTAAAGTCATAGCCATGGGTAACACAAAGAAAGGAGAGAGGGTGCAGTGTGATCGACGTATCAGCAGAGCCCACTCTGACCAGGTATACCAAGCTCCAACACGTGCGGGCAATCTGCAGGGGGAGTTTTTGCTGTCTCGGTGCATTCCCCGTGTCAGGCAAAATGTCCGCGTGTTTCCACAGCTGTTGGGATCAAACAGGCCCAGGGTACAGGAGGTCCAACATAGCGAAACAGGGCAGAAGAAGAGGGAGGACACGAGACGGGGGGGGCCCCCGGGAGGTCCCAGTATATCCCCCACATCTCAACCCCCCCACCCCTAGCTGCGTTCCGGGGACTCAATAAGGTCTAAGAATGCGGGTAGGAGAGGGACATGTGTAGCACCCAGTGGACAGCTAATAGCTAGTAAGGCCCCAAGCATAAATGTTCCTGTGTGTTTCCATGCCGGGCCTGTACCCGCAGTCAGGGTGTGTCACGGGTAGTACTCACGGAACCCACGACAGACCACGTTGAAGAAGAAAATAGTTCGGTGATCCCCGCTATGGTCGGTCAGTTCTCGGTAGCAAGATCCGGTAGTAATATTTGCAATGGGTGGTCCACAACGGTATGGAAAGTTTGTGGAATGCAACAAAGGGCAAAACCAGAGTTTGAAGGGTCATCCATTCTTCTCACGACTCCGGGTCCACGGAGCGTTGTAGGCCGCGTGATCCGCGGCGGGACCTCGGCCTCCTGGGCGGGAGCCCACCCGAGCCCCCGGGGCCTCCAAAGCGCCTGGAGGGAAGTGCTCGCAGCCAATCCGGGACTGCTATGGCGTCTGTTTCCAGGAAGGAGAACAGGGCTGGCAGATCTGCAGGGTGGTGAAGGACGAAGGCCGATGAGTTCTTCCGAACCGTTAGGGAGAGAGGGAATCCCCATCTATAGGTGCAGCCAAGTTGACGGATTTTTTCCAGCAACGGTTTTAGTATAGCGCGGCGCTGGAGAGTTGCCCTTGAAATATCAGGGTATATCTTGATGCTGGCCCCGTCAAAGTCTAGTGTTCCTCTCTCCCAGGCCCCCTTCAGGATCTGTTCTTTATGAGTATACCGGTGGACCCTGCATATTACATCCCTCGGTCTGTCAGGGTCCGTGGGTCGCGGTCCTAGAGCCCTGTGAACGCGGTCCAAGTCTAGGTTAGCTGGCGGGGACGGGGCCATCACTCCCCGGAATATGGCTAGGACGGTATCCCGGAGGTCCTCGGGGCCCGTCGCCTCCGGTAGGCCCCGGAGCCGCAGATTGTTTCTACGGCTCCGGTCCTCCAAGTCCTCCAGATGCAGGCGTAGGGCCACCGTCTGGTCTGCTTGGGATGTTCCCGCCACTTCGAGCTGTGACACCCGGGCCTCTAAGGCTTCTAGGGCTGACTCCCCAGCGGTCGTCCGGTCCGTAAGCTGCTGCACCTCTGCTCGTACCTCCTGTAGGTCCTTGCGGTGTGTTTCTTCCAGGCGGAGGAATAGGGCCTCGATGTCCGCCTTCGTTGGCAATGCTTGTATAAGTGACCGGAGATCCGAGTCTCCAGAGCCGGTTCCCTCGTGCAGGTCCATGCTTTGTGATCGGGACATGTCCAGCAGTGCCGCGGAGCGGCCCGAGGTGGAGGAGGCTGGAGATGGAGGGTCCGCCGCCATTATGTGGGCCTCGCCACGTGTGGTTGAGCCGCGGCTCCGGTGTCCCGAGGACTGCAGTCTCGTAAAGTAATGTTGGATTTCAGGTCTCAAAGGAGTTCCCCGGTAAGCCTTTGTCCTGCGGCGTTGGACCGTGCTCATCCCGGGTGTTGTTAGCCACTTGGATAGTGATAGTTGCCGGGCGGCCTGCAGGAGCTCAAGCAGTACACTTCTCTACTCCGCCATGTCCAGGCCACGCCCCCCTGGTTCCTTTTTTTACCCTCTCATCAACATGCTTATGAAATTATACAATAAAGGCATCAAAATTCTTCCTCCCATCCTGAAGCCTTTTAATTTATCACATCATTTTTTTGCATCTAGACTAATGCTAGTTAATAAAAATGGAAAGGTAATGTTTTTCCTAACATATCTGAAGTGACACAGTAACTTGAAACAATATATACAGCGAGGGAAAAAAGAATTTGATCTCCTGCTGATTTTGTACGTTTGCCCACTGACAAAGAAATGATCAGTCTATAATTTTAATGGTAGGTTTATTTTAACAGTGAAAGACAGAATAACAACAAAAATATCCAGAAAAACGCATTTCAAAAAAAGTTATCAATTGATCTGCATTTTCATGAGTGAAATAAGTGTTTTATCCCTTATAAGCAAGATTTCTGGCTCTCAGGTGTCTACTAAACAGGTAACAAGCTGTGATTAGGAGCACTCTCTTAAAAGGAGTGCTTCTAATCTCAGCTTGTTACCTGTATAAAAGACACCTGTCCACAGAAGCAATCAATCAATCAGATTCCAATCACTCCACCATGGCCAAGACCATAGAGCTGTCAAAGGATGTCAGGGACAAGATTGTAGAACTACACAAGGCTGGAATGGCTTACAAGACCATCACCAAGCAGTTTGGTGAGAAGGTGACAACAGTTGGTACAATTATTCGCACATGGAAGAAACACAAAAGAACTGTCAATCTCCCTTGGTTGGGTGCTCCATGCAGCTACTCAACTCGTGGAGTTTCAGTGATCAGGAGAACGGTGAGGAATCAGCCCAGAACTACAAGGAAGAATCTTATCAATGATCTCAAGTTATCTGAAACCATATTCACTGAGAAAACAATTGGTAACACACTGTGCTAAGGACTGAAATCCTGCAGCATCCGCAAGTCCCCCTGCTCAAGAAAGCACATTCCCGGGGTCCATCTGAAGTTTGCTAATGAACATCTGAATGATTTAGAGGAAAACTGGGTGAAAGTGTTGTGGTCAGATGAGACCAAAATCAAGCTCTTTGGCATCAACTCAACTCGCTGTGTTTTGAGGAGGAAGAATGCCTATGACCTCAAGAACACCATCCCCACCTTCAAACATGGAGGTGGAAACATTATGCTTTGTGGGTGTTTTTCTACTAAGGGGACATGACAACTTCACCGCATCAAAGGGAAGATGGACAGGGCCATGTATCTTCAAATCTTGGGTGAGAGCCTCCTTCCCTCAGCCAGGGCATTGAAAATGGGTTGTGGATGGGTATTCCAGAATCACAATGACCCAAAATACACGGCCAAGGCAACAAAGGAGTGGTTCAAGAAGACACACATTAAGGTCCTGGAGTGGCCTAGCCAGTCTCCAGACCTTAATCCATATAAAATGTGGAGGGAGCTGAAGGTTCTAGTTACCAAACATCAGCCTCGGAACCTTAATAACTTGGAGAGGATCTGCAAAGAGGAGTGGGACAAAATCCCTGAGATGTGTGCAAACCTGGTGGCCAACTACAAGAAACGTCTGACCTCTGTGATTGCCAACAAGGGTTTTGCCACCAAGTACTAAGTCATGTTTTGCAAATGGGTCAAATACTTATTTCACTCATTAAAATGCAAATCAATTTATAACTTTTTTGAAACGCATTTTTCTGTATTTTTTTGTTGTTATTCTGTCTCTCACTCTTAAAATAAACCTACCATTAAACTTATAGGCTGATCGTTTATTTGCCAGTGGGCAAATGTACAAAATCAGCAGGGGATCAAATACTTTTTTCCCTGACTGTAGAGGCCTATAGGCCCTTAAATTGGCAGGCAGAAGACACTCTATGAGCAAGGTGATCCATGATTGGAATATTAGAAAAGTAGATAACGTGATGTGTTCTTATATTTTTCTAATCCTAAAAGCTTTGAACGACACATTGTTCCCTGTATGTACCCAATATTCAACTGTTGGTTTGTTGCTGTTATTCATTGACTATAATTTTACAACTCGGGAATTGTCTACCCATATTTTCTAATGCACATCAACAAGGAAAATAACTGGTTGCATTAATGTACTGTATTTGCCAATCTCTTATAAGATGGTACAACGTATATGTACTCAATACAGTATGGATCAAGGGTCTCCAAACTTCTAAAAAAAGGGCCAATTTACTATCCTTTAGACTTTGGGGTCCAGACTATGGCCAGTGTGATTAGAAAATACCCTGGCATCAGAGGGAATAAACAATATTTCATCACTGGTATTAGTGGGAGGAATAGTGCCCCATTGTTGATATCAAGGGAGCAATAATGCTCCATCCTTGGTGTCAGTTACAGGAATTCTGCCCTGTTGTTGATTTCACTCGGAAGAATAGTGCCCTGTGTCATTGGAAGAAATAGTGCTCCAAGGTGCCAGATAAAGGCAAGCAAAGGGCTGCATCTGGCCCCTGGGCCACAGTTTGGAGACCACTGGAATAGATTATTTCATAAGGGAAATCTTTAAAGATCTGCTGGAAGTGCAATATCACCTTGGCAACTTGTGTTACAACTTGATGAACTTTGACAGTTTGTTTTGTCTGTTCTCTACTTTATAACAAATTCAATAAAAGTTATACTTCACAAATATACTTCAAGGATTCAATACATACCTGTGCTTCTCTATGTAATTCAGGCAGATCATGGCTGGTGGCCTGAAAATATCACAGTATCCTGCCTCAGTACTCCTCTCAAGAGCCCTCAGCACCGATGCAGGTGGTGGGCAGGCTCATAGGAGAAGTTATGCAACATTCCTTAATGGGTGGTTGTCAGATTGGAGGACTGGTCTTTCCTCAGCAGGCAGCATTTGTATGCAGACTGTCCTAGGGAACACCCACATGTGTTGCTGAGCCTTCATGAATGAAATACTGTAACTAAAATCCAATGAATGAATATGGCAGGCCAGGGACAGTAAGGCTGGAATAGGAAGGGGCTAAATGATGCTCAGCATCCTCCAACCAGAAAATGAGGCAGCTTTATATGACTTGCTGCAGCTTCTAATGCACACTCTAGAATCTCAGAGTGTGCAATGATTATGCAGTCAAATCAAACTGAGCGATTTTAATACAAGAAAGACACCAGTAGAACTGTGTAAGACTGAAGGTAAAGTTGGAGTTCAAAATTGTCTTCCCCCCACATATAGCATTTTGCACTAATGTGAAAAAAGTTCAGACTTGATTTCATTAGACCTTTGACTTTTTTGACAAGATTGTCGTGTCATTCATACTTCTCTTTCCCTGATCAGCATTTCTCCAGATCTAAATTCTAAACTTGTTTTAATGGCTCTTTGACCTTCATGATGCTATTTAGAAATCTAATAAACTCTAGTGTCTTCCAAAAACAGGTAGATTCTTTTTGGAAGCATGTGCCTATTTACTTGCACACGTGGACTCATTCAACTAATTATGTGACTTTTAAAGGCAGTTGGTAACACCAGAATTTAGTTTGTGGATCTGGATCAAGGGGAGTAAATGCTGGTGGAAACTTGGAAAACTATGTTAATTTTTTCTTCTTTGATATTATGGACTATTTTATGTAGATCAGTGACGTTAAATCCCAATGAAAGCAATTTTGATTCTAGATTGTAACACAGTGTGTAGCAAGAACATAAAATAATACATGTACAAAGCTTAATGTGCCCAGTTCCAGGACAAGGCCCCCCAGTGCCCAAGGTGAACTGTGCAACCTGATTGCCCCCACCCACCTGTTTATTATGCATATGAAATAATTTAAAACAATTTAAAATAATAAAGTTTTGAGTCAAAACTGAATTCACTCTCAGCTACCCCTCCTGCCTCAACTTCTAACTGCCCCTGAGTTTATACCTATTTTATTTGACCAGTGAGCATATGGCACGTATAGTATGTAGCAGTGTGTTTGTGTTTATAAAAACAGCTTCTATGTTACAACACTAAAAAAGTTATACACCCATACAATAAAAGTACTGAAATGCAAAATATGGTGTTTGGTGATCAGTATTATAAAGAATGCTGTATTATAGGTGGTGAGTGGAAGGAAAAGATGTCCTGACATTGCTGTTAATTGGAATAAACCTATGGATGGGGCATGATGTCAGTTTGGGAGGATGGGGAATCTTGAACGTGTTGGCCTAGTGGAGTATGAGGGTTCTGGAGGAACATGGGATCTTTGGAGTGGGCAGGGTGCTTTCCGAGGACACTGTGGAACATTGTTGGAGGTTGGGGACACTTGGGGTGGGAGGTGGAGATTCTGCAGTGTCTGAGGCTGTACAGCACTGTGGGACGTTGGGGGGGGGGGCACTCTGGGTGATGGGAAGCGCTGTAGGAGGTTAGGGGATCTTCAGCTGGCTGGAGACACTTGGGGGGGCAGTGGGGGCTGAAAGCAGCAGATACCCCCCTTTTTGCTTTTCCCACTTATTTCAGACCTGCTATCAGTATGGGCTCCTGCTAGAAAGGGAAACTTCTTTCTCGCCCTGGTCATGTGATGGATCACATGACCAGGAAGAGGAAGTAAGGAAGTTCACTCCTCATTGGGTGCCCATACTGATGGCAGGTCTGCTGCTGCTCTGCATCAAGGGAGACATTGATTTACGATGCCTCCTCGTGATATCGAATGGAGCAGTGCTTTGTGCTGGCCCTGGCAACAGGGAATGGGCACTGCAGCTACATGAGGGAGGCTGCAGTCCAGTGGTAGAGAACTATTGATCTAGAGCATAATTACAGTACACGCATGTGATGAAAAGGGCACAACTCACCACTTGGCACCCCTTTCACATGAAAACACTGCACCTATGGCAGCTACCCATTTTGGCTGATTCACATCCCTGTGTATACAGGTTCTTATGGTGGTCTTGTGTATCAAACAACCAACAACAAGCTAAACTGTGTTATAAATACTTGCGAGCTGCTAAGTGATATCCAATGGTGAATCGCACACACCAAAACACACTCCCAATAAATATGTGTACAAAACTATCAACAAACTGATGGCGCCTACTCCTCGCTCTTACCCATATATATCTAAATAATGAAGTGTTTCCCTTTAAGAGTATACACTAATGTGATTAAAATATGACCTTCACAAAAAACTCAACATAACATCTAAATCACAATACCATCAGTAGTGTGCATATATTCACAAGCCTGTGCTTACAATACCATATTAATTACTGTGTAAAGAGACAAAATTGTGAAAAAATATTAAACATGAAATAAAAAAATCAATACATATAAAAAGTAAGTCCACTTGTGCTGTCCAAAAATATGTCTCTTTAACAGTAGTGACAAATGTATTTCTCGGCCATGTACATAAACTTCTAGCTTGCAGTGTGGAATTCCCTCCACCAGATGTGCCCTTACCTGGAATATATGACCACTGGTCGTGGTCTACATGCGCCTTTGTCCCACACAGGGTGATTCTCTTTATATTTCCAATCAAGTTTCAGAATGCAGGTTAAAACAGGTTTCTCTTTAAATGCTCCTCCGCTCATCCAAAAAAGAACACTGTACATAGTGCTTTATCTTTTTAAAGTTCAACTGGTTTTATGAAATATACTTTGTTTAAAAACTCTCACATGCTTCTGGTGTTTAAGGTGCACCAGCCACTATCGACATAAAATATACAGATATCTCCAGCCAGAACACTGTGCAATCCACAACATGTATATTACCACATTAGCCAACGTAACGCCAACAAGCCCCTTCCCCTTTGCGTTGCGCCTTAGGGTAACATGGCTGAACAAGCGATCAAAGTCAATAGGGAGATACTGTTCAATGAAGAGGTCAAGAAACATTTGCATAAAGTCTTTAAGGTTTTGCAGCAAATTCCTATTTCAGTAAAAAATGTTATCTTTTGTTTCACCTGTGCAATTATAGTGCTGGAAGACCGATATGCTTTAGTTGGAACTTGGCTGCAGTGAACAAAATTGTCAGAGGAGACAAAATTTAAATATTTGTGCAGGCTGTTGGATTTACATTTAGCAAGGCTTCTTTCTGGGTTTTTGGGATATGTTCATCGAGTGTCTTATAAGTGTGGGGTGTTTCCAACAGATGTGGGAAGTGAAATTTTTAACTCCTTTAAAATGTATTAATGTTTGACTCCTCATTTGTCACATTAGGATCTTCAATCTTCATTTGAATGACTTTTGAATTATAGTACCGAATGCATTCTAAATTATTATAGTTTGTTAACAATATAAAAAATGTACATTAGATCCCTGGCTGCCCTGCTTATCCACTGGCTTCTTTGCTTTCCAAGTCACTGGACTACAACAATCATAGAGATACAACTTTTCATCTGACTTTGCTTTGATAGCTGCTTATTCTGGACGGGTGACTCAATGAACTTTCGATGCAATGCATTCTTAGAAGCAAGCCCACTCTGGCACTAGGCATATTGCCCTAATGAATATTTTCCCAATAACAGCGCTATGCATACAAAAATGAGAGAGAGAAAAGAGAGAGAGAGAAAGAGCTTTGTACTTGATTATTTCGTTTACCTAATTTGCGTTGCAAGTTTTGGTTACAATATTCCATTAATGACATACACATTTTTAAGGTGAATCTAGTAGTTCAAATTTTCAGTTTTATTGACAGAATTGTGTGTTTAACTGAAATTCCATACTGAAATGTTAAGAATGAATAATATTCGCACATAATTGAAAGAGTTGAGATGATGAATAGTTCATCAGATAGTCAACAACTAAGGAACTGAGAGCACAAGTGCCAGAAGGACAAATGATATGAATATGTGAAATTTGTAAAGCTACCCATAAACATGAGACAGCCACCTCACCCAACCAACTTTTTGAATAATTGGTTTGGTTGAAAATTCCATGATAAAGGTGATTTAGACAGTGGTTTGAATTATGAAAAACTGACTGTCCACGTAACTTAAGCCAATCAACCACCTTTTTAATTTGATTGCTAATGTAATAAACACATTTATGACTGCAAATGGAGATCATACCTTTTATGAATGTTTATCATATAAAGTTAAAACACATCAATGATGAGAATTTTTATAGATGATATATAAAGATTGATAGAAATCTGTAAGTTCCCTAAGCATTTTATTTTTTATTTTATTAATAAAACAGCAGTGAGCATTATGTCAGCTTTTATTATGTTTTACACATGTGAATTTCACTGACCCATCCATCCACCACCTGAATATGCTGGTAATGATCTAAGTGCCAGAGGACATAGCAGGATTTCAGTTTTCGATGACCAAACCAAGGATGTGAAGATCGAAGTCATTATACAGAAGCGTGATTGACCTTTGTTGTAGGGGTAATTATTTTGAGGTGAGAGCACATCCGAAGGTGTTCATTGTGGTGATGGCTTTCAACTTTCACGTACAGTATCTTCTGCACTTTCTTGTAGTGATTTCACATTATTTTTTCTTCTTTGAATAATGTGGCACTGGTTTTCAGGGCATATATGTATAGACTTTATTGGACTTGTACAATAAGGACTGTTTTCAGACTTATTGTATTATTAATTATTGCACAATGCTGATAATTTTTATTCACTTATTACACACAGATAGCATTATGCTTATAACAGCACCGCACTTTGTATATTCATTGCAGGCTGAAATTTTTTCACTTTTTGTTTACCGCTTGTGTTTTTGTACGGGTGCACAAGATATTTATTCACTTATTTATACCCGTGTACTATGAACAAGGACAAATTTGTTGGAATCAGACTACATTTGTGATAACAAATGAATTTCCCCTATCAAAATGAAAATGTATAAAGAAGCAACACTGTGGATCAAACTGCTTTAGAATTGCAGTATAAGCTCCTACCTTAGAAAATTAAGTTTATACTGCCCAGGGCCAATGGAGTGTTTTGCTTTTTAGGACCTCCAGATACCTTTAGAAGACTGCATTTGTTTTGCATGCAGGATTAGGGTGGTATCTCTCTTTAGTTGGTTGTACAAGCCAGGCAAAGCTGTTACTCCAGCCATGTTGAAGCATGGCACATGCACAGAATTTTAAAGCTCCTGGGGCATGAGAATTTAAACATTGTCTCAACTGTGGGCTGGTTGGAAAAATCTTTATTGTCTTTACATCTTAGGTATGTGCTTATATTTACAGTTCTCCTGGGAAAAGGGAAGGGGGTCCAAGCAGTAAAAGAAGCACAATGTGCCCACATTGCTGCTTTGGTTACATAGACACTTCATATTGTGTCCTACTATATTATGCAGCAAGCGTGATGTCATCATGACTGGTCAGTGGCGGGCACAGATTGCAACACTGGATTACTGGTCTGAACTCACGGTAGAGGCATTGGTGAGGGAGATGTGGAGGTGAGCTCTTTGAGCTAAAAAGGGGGCTTATGGGTTTTTTTTTCAAAACATTTTGGGAATGGGAAGGAGCTGTATAGGAAGAAAGGAAGGACGTGTGAGGATGCACATTCGCTTGGACATACGATTTAAGTTACCGTACACCTCAATATAAAAACCCAGCACTTTGCAATTCAAAAAACAGAAAATAAGCAGTTGATAAAGGAAAGCTTGTGAGTGTGCTGGAGAAAACAGCCACATTCACAGGTAAATTGATTTAATATGTGCAAGGCAACAGTAATATTAAAATATTTTGGCACTTTAATCAGGCATAACATTTTTTATTACATTTGTACCTGGTCTTGAAAAAATAGCAATAATTCATTCTATTTAAGTTCAAATGTTAACCTAAAACTACAGCCATCTGTTTCGTTTAAGTGTAATCATTACCCCCAATTTGAAACATTATTCTACCTTCACAGTCTCCTCCAGCACTTCACTATTAAATAGCATAAAATAGAATACAGATGAATGTTTATTCCCTTAACTTCAACTGAAAAAAAAGCAAAACAGGCATGTTTAAACTAAAGAACCTGTAGGTAACTTGGCAGTGAATTCTCTCTCCAAAGTCTTATATGCCATTATCGGGTTGTGCTATTAAAGAGGTAGTAAACTCTTTCATAAAAAAGACTTCTCCCTGCATTATGACAGACTTATCTTAAAAAGAAGCCCTGGGGGGGGGGGGGGGCATGGTAGTCAAAAGTTCCGTAGGTAAGGCTGCTTCCATCAACTCCCCAGGGCCATTCAGCCTCTACTTTTCACCTATTTCATCTCGCACCCCTGGGGGATAGTCTAGCACATGCTGACATCCCAGAGCCAGAAGAAGACGGCGCAAAGGTCCCTCACGGACTACCTTCTCCGGGAACAAAGATGTCCCAAGATGGAGCCCAGCAGGAATCTCCCTGCACGAGTGCTCAGAGCACCGCACACCTCCACACCTGGCAGACAGTGAGTACAGCTTACAACTAACCAAAGCTGACTTAGATGACAGCCTCACTGCCATTTATGAAAAGATGGCTAATAAGTTCCAGACCTAACTTAATAAATCCACCACGGTTCTCTCTCAAGAACTGGCCGCTCTGGGCAATCGCACAGACTTGCTCGAAACCAAGCACGATGAGTTGCACCTGGCTTACTCTGATCTCAGGAAAGAACACAAGATCCGATCTGAAACGGTGGTTCAGTTGCAGGGTCATTTAGAGGACCTTGACAACAGGAACAGGCAGAATAACCTCAGCATCCGCAGGGTCCCGGAGTCAGTCACTGACTTGCAAGCTGCAGCCCAGAAGCTCTTTTCATCATTGCTTCCTGAGTCAATTTCTTCCTCCTGTGTATGTGACAGGATCCATAGGTACTGGCGCCCAAAACCCCCACCTGACAAGCCACCCAGAGACATTGTGTTATGTCTCAAAGACTTCCTGATCAAAGAGGAGATTCTCCGGGCGTCCTGCTCAAACCCTCACATTCAGCTGGACGTGACTTCGATCCAGCTGTACCTGGATATCCCTCCCGCCATGCTGGAGAAGCTCTGCAGGAAGGAAGTCACTTCCATCCTTCAGTCAGCAAGGATTCAATACAACTGGGGCTTTCCCTTTAAGCTACACATTCCAAATAATGGTACCACCTACACTGTGTACAATGTGCTGGAAGAGAAGGAGCTGCTGGTGAAACTCGGCCTGTTAGCGGCAGAAGAGGTGCCCAGGATGCCTTCAACCCCACGTGCATCAATGATTTGGGAGACCTCTCCGCCAAGGAGAGACCGTCGTAGACAATGCCAGAAAGCTGGAGGCCTGATGGCCTAAGTTCGTGAGTTCTTCGCTGCTACTGTTTGTTCCACTGCTTTCTTCTTATTGCACTTAGGGGATGGTTGGTGGGACTACAACATCCGGATCGGCATGCCTATAAGATTTGGGTACAATCCCATATGGATGGACTCCCAGTACCGCCCGTCTGTTTGTTCCCCTTCTCTATATCAGAGTGACTCTGAAGTCAGAACTGACTTGATCGTAAAGAGGGGGAGGTAAAGCGGGACAGGGAAGAGACGGAAGGAATCCCCCCTTTTATTTCCTGGAAGCTCTCATAGAGGTCCCCCCTATCCGTTTTTTCTTTTTCTTTTTGATCTGACTGTTCTTTTATAGAGTAATGGACTGTGTAAATATAAAAGAAATCCTGCGCTTAGGCTCACAAATAGTGTGGTAATCTGAACATATGCGACTTCGCAGACAGGTCTTTGGCACAAAACCTCAGCAAGATTATATTATTTAACTGCAGCGCAAGAAAAAAAAAAAAATATATATAAAGTAAATATTGGAGATCCTGGACAGGGTCCTATATGCTCAGTGAGAGAGCCCACCACCGAAGGCACCACCACACCAAACTCCTTACCAGATGTTGTTGACCCCCCACGCGGAAAACGAGAAATGTACTTGCTCGACCTTAAGGAGGGAAGCCCACACCTAACACGACTGCCCTTCAAAACGAAAAGTAGACTCGTAACGTCAATTTCAGGACACACCCTCATATTATTTTGTTCCGCGACAAACTGGGAGGCATTATCCCCCAGTTGTTGTAGACCATTCCTCAAACCACACCACCACGGAAGCCACCACCCGAGAGAGTGACTCGTATATCCTGGGACAGGTCCTAGAGGTTATAAATGAAATATATATAAAAAAAAAAAAAGAACGCGACGTCAATTTATTATATTAGAACGAC
>BLSH010227682.1:1024955-1050768 GCA_018402905.1 Glandirana rugosa | reverse complement strand
GCAGAAATATCGCAGTCCCGCTAAAAATCGCAGATCGCCGCCATTACTAGTAAAAAAAATAAATAAATAAAAACGCCATAAATCAATTCCCAGTTTGTAGACGCGATAACTTTTGCGCAAACCAATCAATATACGCCGATTGCGATTTTTTTTTTTACCAAAAATATGTAGAAGAATATATGTCGGCCAAAACTGATGAATATTTTTTTTAATGGATTTGTACTTTAGCAAAAAGTAAAAAATATTGTTCTTTTTTGCAAAATTGTCGCTCATTTTTTGTTTATAGCGGCGATCAGAAATGACGCAGAGGTGATCAAATACCACCAAAAGAAAGCTCTATTTGTGGGAAAAAAAAGCATGCAAATTTTATTTGGGTACAACGTCGCACGACCACGCAATTGTCATTCAAAATGCGACAGCGCTGAAAGCCAAAAATTGGTCTGGGCAGGAGGGGGGTTTAAGTGCCCGGTAAGGAAGGGGTTAAGATACTGCTTTACATAATGTGCCGAAAGACTAGTGCTAGTTGAAAAAGATTTTCAAAAACTAAGGCTAAGGATACCAATTAATTGCATTGACTTAATAGTAGCCTCATTGTTATAAAAAAAAAAAATGTATGGTGCATTTGGTGTGCAAGTTGCCCCTTCTCTATAAATCTTGTGATATATTTAGCGCTTAAGTTATGGCAACATTGATATTTTCCATGCATCATACTGTGCCATGCTTATGAAGCCCATGTTGTTTGTTCCTACAGCACCCATTTATAGAGCTGCGCGTGATGGAGAACAACAAGCGATCAAGGAGAAATCTGGGTCTTGACTGTGATGAACACTCCACTGAGTCACGCTGCTGTCGATATCCACTAACTGTGGACTTTGAGGCCTTTGGATGGGACTGGATTATTGCACCAAAACGATACAAAGCTAACTACTGTTCTGGCCAGTGCGAGTACATGTTCATGCAAAAATATCCCCACACTCATCTTGTTCAACAAGCAAATCCACGGGGATCTGCTGGCCCTTGCTGTACCCCAACCAAAATGTCACCCATTAACATGTTGTATTTTAATGACAAGCAAAAAATTATTTATGGCAAGATTCCTGGAATGGTTGTAGACCGTTGTGGGTGCTCCTAAGACTTTGGCTCTTTTTCTTCTACCTACTTATCTTCAACTTCTTTCTTTCTCTCAAGGGTACAAGCAGACCAAAATTTGGTATTGGGATAGTGCAGTACTTGTGCTATCACTCCCTTTTCAAACCCTAGTTAAAAAGCTAGAGATATGACACTTTTATATGTCCAAATTCTGCATTTAGTTAAGCTCTTGCAATGACTGCCATTGTCTTTAGACATGGGCAATATGACAGCACATATTTTTGGGTCCTTACTTATGTAATATCTCATAAAAGAAGTATAGTGGCAGCTCAAATCATGATGTATCATATTGCACTAGATATCAGAAACCTGCCAACATTAAGGCAGTTTGCAGTGAAAGATAATCTATTTTTACTGGAATCAGCTGCAATTATAAAAGGTTTGAAGGGGATATATTCATTTCTAAGCTTTTACTGCATCATTAAAATGCTTGCAAGTTGTTGGTTGCAAACTGGGGTCAAAAAGATCTGTTTTGCACTTGACAGCTGCTTGTAATTGTAAGTGACTTCCTTTGTTTTCTCAAGTGCATAGCATGGATTGCTTTGTGCTTTATGTTTCACTGCCTCTTCCATAACTGCTCTATACTTCTCTAATCACTGGAAATTCCCTCTTGCCTATGATGTTTAGCAACTCTTTCTTTAAAGGAAAGACTCCGGAATATATGCTCTGGGGGTTGTTGCCTGTATCAACTGCTCTGTGCAATAGAAAATGCAAAGCATAGACTAAATAAAAGGCCCCTTGAATTATCTTTGTTGGCTAATCATACAGCTTGTTTGTCCTTACCATTGAATCTAAGTCATATGCTTTACATAGCATATGGAAAGCATGTCCGCCAATGGCAAAGGCCATAGGTCCACCCTTAGTTAGAGTAAGCCTAAGACTTGAAAATGATTTACTGTTGGTACTCTGTCAAACAAAAAGCTTAGGGCTTGGCCTGGATTTTCTTCCTCTAGCAGTGCAGTGAGTATGAAACCACAAGGTAGTCTGGATTATCTTGGTGTTAATGCTTCTCAGGGATTGGCCTAACATCAGATTTGAGTGTTGTTCCTTGTTATTTATCTTTCCCTTTTCTAAGTTATCGTTGGATAAGTTGCTTTGGATAAACCACATTTCTGAAATCCAGAGATCGCCAACACATCTTATCTTCCAGTGAAATGTCAAGTAGGCATCATACATGTGCCAACATATTTTAATTTCATTGCACTCTGATTAATGTTATCAGTATTATTAAAACTATTGACATTATTGACCATAGACAATAGCTGCTGTTAAAACTGACAGTGACTATTAGTTGTTGCTGGCAAATTTTGTTGTATTCCATGGAATCAATTCTATCCTTTCTTGTCCAGCATATGCACATTAGATAGATGCTGCACCACATTATTAGCAAAAAAACAAGTTCCAGGTTCGGAAATATAATAGCTTTAATTCATTGATACATTCCTGTTTGGGCGATGATAGCATATAAATAGTCACTGTTGAACTGAATCATTTGACAGCATGTCATTAATAGTTAATGATAGGCTAGTGCTTGCAGTCCTTATTTGTGGTACAGTATCAAGCCCATCACAGTTATTTTCTTAGTAATACTAGGAAGACATTGATTCACCACGAGAAATACATTAAACATGTACTCGTATGCCTTAAGTATAGGTACTTTACACATTTGCAGACAATTCATTAGAAAAAAAAAAGTTCAGAGGAACAAATTCACAGCAAATCTTATAAGAGCAATAACATTTCAGATATTAGTACATGTATGGAATGACAGTGTGAATAGAAGGGACATTACTCGTGTTTCATATTTCATTAATATAGGGAAGAAAATCATGGACTTTTGGTTTTGGCCTATTGCTATTGGAGAGATCTGCTATGGATTTTTCTTCAGCAAAAGAGGTTCAAGAGATCCCTCTTGATAGTTGAGGGATCAATGGCACCATTTGCACTATAGGAGGTCTTTGGACCAGTGGAAGAAGAGATGCCATTTATTGTTCCTGTTTAGTCTCCAACAGGCATCAGACTTGAAGGGACAGGTTGTCCAGATGCTGTACATTCTGTCTAGGAGGCACTGCACTGTAAGCAACCACATGCATCAGAGCTGTACACCCAGGACTACTAGAGGCCCTTCCAAGCTGGAACTATATGTGTATGTTTACCTGTGTGAGTGGGAGCAGATTGTAGCAGGTGTATTTAGACTTGAGGAGAAAGGGGTTGCTTTGTGCTGGAAGGTGATTACCTGCCATTAGAACAGCATGAAAACTAATGTCTAATTTAGGAGTGACAATATCCTTATACCAAATGCCAATTAAGCCCTGTGTTGCTGTGCAAGCCTCCACAAACATTAATGGAGTATATCTGTCAGAAACTTGATTGTGTGTAATCACTGAACAGCCATTTGCAGCTTCAAGCTTTGAGCTTCACTGTAACCATTATCGCTATCATTACATGATGCTCTTATAGCTACTTGCAAAATCATACACCATTTACTGCACTTGCATTGGGCAGCTGAATACCAGATGGATTGTCGGCCAGCTTTTTTCAAAAAAGAAGATACAAGTTGGAAATTTCTTCTTTGTTGACCTATCCAAATAGGAGCTTATTAGCTGGACATTAGAACCTTTGCCTTATCAATGTGTGTGAATTTATGTGCAACTTTATGATTCGTATATCTCCCTTACAGGATTGTCTATGAGAGCTGGTGTGATTTGTTCTTATATAAAGCTTTTGTGTTTAATTGGATGGAATGTTTTATGAGTGTTGTTGGTCCTTATCCATAAATTGGAGGAAATTTGGTACTGTGAAATTCTATTGTTGCAAACATAAATACATTAATCATAAACTGTTCCATTTGTATGTACAATTTGATCTACATTATTTAAAATATAAGCTATTGCAGGCACTGTGTGATCTCCGATCTTTGTCTCTCCAGATATGCAGAAATGGTCCATGAAAGTGCAAAAAGGTTTTTTTTTTAAATAAAGTTTTAAAGCTACAGTATTTGCAGTCAAATGTACCAAATAACTGAATGTACAATTAATACATCACTTTAATAATATGTTTGCACAATAATCAAAAACGATATCACCGACAGAGAAGTGCATTGTTTCCAGAGTCATCCTCTGCTAGAATAACAGTATATCTAAAGCCAAAGTCAGTTTTTGTCTTTGTCAACACTAAGATGGTTCATTCTCTTCCTTTATTCTGGTGACAACTGTCACTGTTCCTTAAAGTGAGAGAACATCCAAAATTTTGCGTTGTCACCAGAATGAAAATAAAGGGAAAATCATTCAACAGTGAAACCTGTTTCAGTAACAGCTGCAACAATAAATTAGTATTTTCCTGACATTAGAGAGATTTCTTTTTACTACCTTCCTTGTCTACAGGACAGGACATGAAGCTAATTCTGCCCTATGGGGCACAGCTTGCAAACATAAAACAGCCTGACAGGGTTTTTAACCAAAATGAAAAAAAAAAGTTTTGGCTTTTGATATATTTTAATGGTACTTGCTTTCTAGATTTCCTTGATACCATAAATTAAACTTTTATAATGTATTTCAACACTTGCATTCCTGCCTAAAAATATGGAAGGCATGCATTGTTGGAAGTCCCTGAGGATGGCATTTGGAAGAAAATTAAATAGCTATTAATGTCTGGTATATTGTGAACATTCTGCAACCAGTCAGCTGATACCCTGCAGTAACTTGGTTCCTTCCATAGTATTAATTACCCAGCATGATCTCAATGTTTGACTTATATGTGTATACATTGTATAACATCCTACCAGATTCCTGCCAATAGAGAAGGTGCCATCCTCTGTTGCAGAAGTGATATCTTAAGCGTGCATTGTATAAATGGAACTGAATAAATGAAGGTAGACTGTTGAATAACTTTGCATGCACATGCTGAATTACCAGCTTGCATTTCTCTTTGGATTTAACAATCCGAAATCTGAGCTGACAACTTCCAACAAAGACCGTTCTTTCAAAAAACCTAACAGATTATATTTTATCTGTTGGAAGTTAGCTTTAAATAATGTATATAAACTTTATATAACCCGGATTTAAAACATTTGAGCTATGCAGTGGCTTATAGGAGTATTTTAAGGGAGCAATCAATATCAATTCATAGTAAACTGAAATATGATATACCTACCTAACTAGGGTGATAAGATTTGCCTCTGTTCTAAAGGAGGATTGTGAGCAGTACTGTAATGGGGATTTTTTTCAACAGTATCCATAATAAATGGCTGAACAAGTTACACTCTGGTGGTTAAAAAAAAAACTAAAAAATGTATGTTGAAATTGTTTGAAGTGTTTAAAACTGAACAGACTTGATATTAGCCTTTCCGATTATCCCTTGCACTCTAGAACTCAGCCGGTTGTAGCGAGATTCAGCAATGATAGCCAATCTGGCTCTATTGAATTGCATAGAACTGTCACTTTAACATGTTTTCACTCAGAGGAGGGATAGGAGCTTAGGTATCTTCAATGAGGGCAAGACACAGGGTTGACCTCATCATTGCAATGGTGCTCCTCCATTGTCCAATCAGCTGGCTGAGGATATGGAGGAAAACATGCCTTGAGTGATTTTATGTAAATGAGGTCTCCTGTCCATGCCACAGAGGTTTGTGAATCACAAAACTAGCTATATCCATTTACCCAAACTTTATATTTAAATTTTGGCTTTTGTTTTGTTTTGTTTAGCTTTAAGCTCTTATATGCTCTGGAATCATTTATTCCTTTAACATTTTCAACCGTTAAATATGGCATATCTGTATTTGAAATGAAGGGTGCAATTTCCTGCCTTTAGCAGTCCAAATTATTTTATAAATGTTTTGGTAATATATATGATTATAATTGCTAGAATTGCTGTATTTTTATTGGTAGGGGACAATTCAGTCATCAAGCTCCTCGTGCTGTGTATAAATGGTGTTACTCTAATTTGTTTTTGTGCTTATTATTGTAAATTTCCTAGCACCAGCTCCTCCATTTTTATAGACTTTGTTTTGTACAATAAAGTGCATTAATGTAGCCTAAATGTAGTGTTTTTGCCTTAATTTACATAGCTATGTTATGTAACCAAAAGATATGGGAGGTCCTTTTTTTTTCACAAGTAGAAAATGTTTATTGAAATATATTCAAATATACAAATAGCGCACACATTATTCGCATAGTAACCAAATGGGATCAGGCAAACCATATCTTATCAAACTTTTGGACACATTTCCTGCTTGCATAAGTTAAGTTAACAGCATACTGTTTTGTATCAGCTCTGTGTTCTATTGCTACTGATAAACAGAGCACAAGTTATAGTTGTACATTGATAAAGCGTTATCAATGGTGGTACGCCAAGGTCCTTTGTTTTAATTTAAAAAAAATACTATTTTTCAAAAAGAAAGAACAAAATAAACGTAATAAACAATGAAAAGTTATTAGCATTGTAAAAGAGACATCTATCAAGTTCAAGGGAAGATTTCAACCAGTGACCATGGCTGATTTTTTTTCTTATTTTATTTAATGTCTTTTTTAAGGACTCACAAGCTTCATTTTATCACCAGCACAAACAGTGCCTTTTTCTGATGTCCTCAATAAAGATCATGGTATAAAAAATATCACTAGCCTTAAGCTATTGGTATTTTAAAGCATATCTAAACCCAAAACCAATATATTTGAGTGTACCAGTCCTTAGATGTGGTAACTGCATTCATTTTCATTTTTCAGACTAAAATATTTCCTGCAAATAAAGAAATAATCAGTTGATCTTACTATAAATGCAGTGTTCTTGTAACTTCCCGTGAGCTGAAAAGTCTGCAAAAATAATGTTACCTACACTAATGTGGTCACTACATCTAAGGAGACTGGTAAGGTGTAATATATAAATTTTTTGTTTTTGACTATTGATGTGCTTTAAGAAGCAAAAGCTGCGCCCTTATCTTTGTTAATTTAATTTCACAATCAAACTAGCCCAAAAAAAAAAAATAATAATGTGGTAAATTCAGTTGATCCAAGTGGTAATGTCTTTGATTAACTAAAAAAAAATCAATCTTTGATCATACAAAAGCAATTAATGCGCAGTATTTAAAATACCTCTGGCTTTATGCTTCTGTAAAGAAAGATAAATTTCCAGTTCTTCTTGTAAAGGCGATATGAAAGTATATTTCTAACTATTCTGGATAGTGTAGGGAATGGGCAAACCTGTCAGATTTTTATTGCTGACCGTCCTCATTGGAAAGATTCATCCTCTTTATTTGTCAAGGAGATCATTGTCACCAGACAGAAAGTAATGGGAGATCCAAAATGTTACAGTTGTCCACCAGCATAAGAGGTAAGGGGCAATCCTCCCATGGAGACACCTTTTCAGTTTGACAACTAGCCAAGAGGGGATTTCCCTTCATTTTAGCTTTCTTCTCACTCACAGGAAAAAAAAAAGCTTTATTTTGTACTAAAAAAAAAGTTTTATCTATAGACATACCAGGTAAGAAATAAGGCTGGATTCACACCTATGCATTTTCAGTGCTTTTTGCATTTTGCAGATTTGCACTGCAAGGCGTGTTCCATAGGAAACCATGATAAATGGACTGTAGTGCAAATTTGCAAAATGCAAAAAGCAATTATTTTTATTAACTCCTTGATTTGCATCTATTTTGGGATTTTTTTTTGCTGCTTGTATGTAAATGTTTTAAATTTGTGTACTTTTTGTATCTCCGAATGAAAGAGCTTAGGGGTTGGGGGAGAGTTATTTGGCATCCTAGCTTTGAGTGCCAGAGGGCCTTGTCCTGGCACTGATCATGACTATCATTTTCCGTTCCTGAACTTATACTGCATGTATATCAGTCCAAAAACTAAGAACAGCATTTCAAGGTGGCTTATTATTTAGCTTACAATCTCAGAACACCCTCTTAACCTCTATGTTGACATTCAGATAGCCACTGGAGGAAGTATCTACAGATCTATGGGTGCAACACCATCATGAAAATACAGAGAAACAATGAGGTAATAATGTGCCAGTGATAATACAGATTATTTTGAGGTGAAAGTTACAATAGTAGTTTATAATAAGTATGCCATTCCAACATACTATGGTTTTAGGAGAATACTTTTTTCTTTCTCATCAATAATGCATGTATTTACAATAGATTTTCTTTTTCATAGCTGTTGTCTGTAACTAAAAAAATTCCATATACATATTTTTTTAATAACAATATGAATATTATTTACACCATTTATACAAATTGATGGATTATATACAGTATAATTAGAACCCAAGCAAATACTTTTTATTTTATGTATTTTATATTAAAATAATTATATACAATTATAATGACCTAATATAATCCTAACGTAGAGACATATAGAGAAGCATTGTATTATTTTACTAGCCCCTCCAAAAAAAATACACAGTATATAAATTTAAGAAATGGGCCATTGTCGCTTCCATTTGATACTCATCAACTGAGCAGTCACCCAGTGTGCCAGATTCATCATACCATGACACTCAGATCAAGCAACCTATCATGATAATGGGTCATCTTTCAACATGACAAGTTCTCAATCTATTTCTCATCAGTTTCATTCTAACTGGAATGTCCTGGTGTGAGACCTTTTACCACATAACATAATTATAGTATGTTGACCGCCAGAAGAAATGAACCTTGACACAGTTTTGAACATTCCCTTTTCCATAATAAATGGTCTATTTCAAATTCAATATCTTTAAGTTGTAGATGCAGAGCATGAAACTAAAAAGAATAAATAAAATTTGCCCCCAAGCCATCAGAGGGTGCTTTTAACCTCCCTGGCGGTCTGATTATGTCAATATTTTGAATGTCAAAGCGGTACATTGTCTTGCATGGAAATTTGGTGTTTTATATTGTAGGTCTGTAATTCTTAGGAATAACTCACTTAAATCTGTCCAAACAAGAGTCTAGTAGACATCCCGGGTATGATAAGTTTGAAACACAAAATAATAAATTATAATGTAATAAATTGTAAATAATTATAAAAAAAAATAATAATAAATGTAATTCAATAATGTAATCAAACCAAAACCACTGGCATTTTTACAAACAAATCACTATCGCTCAATTCTGATGCTTGTGTTCTGTCAGATTAGGTGACCCATCATATGTTGTAACGGAAGTGAAGTTTTGTCGCCACCATCTTGCTACACCCCGCACTAAGGATACAGTGAGAAGGCGGCAAGTGGACATCTTTTTACACCTACCAGAGTTTTGCATTTCACACTTATTTTTACCAGTAAACAGCTTTCAAATCCGTCAAAAAAAGCAGCAGTGCTCTGTCAGATCAGCAAACCTGTGAGATCAGCAGGCTTGCCGCTGCTTTTACAATTCAACATCAAAAGAGTGCAACGGATTTCTAAATACTGTATTTTATTATATAAGATCAGTTTATTGTTACAAATAAGTGGGAAATGCAAAATTCCGGTGGGTGTAAAGATGTCCACTTTTAACTGTTCTGTACTGTGGACGAGTGAGAGATGTAGCAAGATGGCGGCGGCGGCGGAACGTCACTTCCTTTAAATAATACATTTTTATTAGTTTTCAAGACAAAAAGAAATTTGCACATACAAAGTTGTATATAACCATACAAGGCAAAGGCAATGAGACAGGGATACATGTACAAATAAAAATGTAAATGTGTCTGACCTAATTTGGGACATTGGCCTGCCCTGGGTACCCACAACCGGCCAAAATCTGCTGTCTGTGTCCTCATTATTTGAGAGCAGGAGGGTCCCCCCCCCACTGGCACCCCAGCCGGGAGCACACTGTGCCGGGCGGATGGGGAGCCACCCCCCCCCCCACAAAGTGTCGTCTGTATAGTGACATCACAACGGACAGCAAAGAATATTAATAGCGGCTATATAGCGGTCAGATCACTCATAGTCGATCTGTAGCCTGTTATAACTTTAAGTCTTTGATAAACCACCTTTGCATATTACAAAAAAGAAGAGGTCAGAATAGTTGAGAGGCAAATAAGAGAATTAAACGTCACTTCCTTTACAAGATATGACGGGTCACCTAATCTGATGGAACACAGCGGGAGGACATTGGGGGATCGCAGGGACAAGGCAAGTAACACTACAGTGTCATCCAGAGTGTGGCTTGAGGTTACCGCTTTTGGTACTGAAAATTAACCCCGAACCACACTCAGGATTACCGCCAGGAAGGCTAATATTGATTTTTGGATTAGCCGAAAAAGTTCTCAGATGTTGCTGTCGTCCAAAATATAAACTCTTAACATTCAATATAAAAATAGAGTCTCACAAATATAAAAAAAAATCACAAGCAGGGGTTACTTAACATGAAAAGGACATGACAGAACACTGAGTAGATCTAAAAACATAGCCACTTAAAGAATGAAAAGCAAGGGTGTGAATAAGGTTCAGGAGGGCAGTATTTTTAATATGAAGCTAGGATCAGGAACATGGGGGCATGACTTCAAACTAGCAGGGGGAAAATTCAAAATCTAGTCTTAGAAAATATTAATTTATTGTAGTAGTAGTATTTATATTATGTTTGGAATCAACTTCCAGCAGAGGTAGTGAGTCACTCAACAGTAAATGGATTTAGACATGCTTGAGACACACAGATTTATTCTCAGACAAAAAAAAGGTTAAAAAGGATTTTTTTATCATTCTGACCTCTGAAGCGCTAAATCTGTTTGCTTAAAGTGGATGAATACATCCTTTGACAGGAAAACTACTGGCTTGTAACAACCACTGAAGCCTTCCTGTGTGCATGATAGTAGAAATAATGGTTAAAGTATTTGTAAAACCAAAAATCTAATTTAATAAATCTGTCCCTTTCTGTATTTCATATGTGCTTTATACACTGAGCAAAATTATAAACGCAACACTTTTGTGTTTGCCCCTATTTATCAGGAGCTGAACTCAAAGATCTATGACTTTTTCTATTTACACAAAAGGCCTATTTCTCTCAAATATTATTTATTTATTTATTATTTATTTCAGGTACTTATATAGTGCTGTCAATTTACATAGCACTTTACATATACATGGTACATTCACATCAGTCCCTGCCCTCAAGGAGCTTACAATCTAGGGTCCCTAACTCGCATTCATACACATACTAGGGCCAATTTAGACAGGAGCAAATTTACCTTCCAGCATTTCTTTGAAATGTGGGAGAAAGCCGGAGTACCCAGAGGAAACTCACGCAGGCACAGGGAGAACATGCAAACTGCAGGCAGGTAGTGTCGTGGTTGGAATTCGAACCAGCGACCCTTTTGCTGCCAGGCGAAAGTGCTATCCACTACACCACTGTGCCGCCAATATTGTTCACCAATCTGTCTAAATCTGTGTTAGTGAGCACTTCTGCTTTGCCAAAATAATCCATCCACCTCACAGGTGTGGCATATCAAGATGCTGATTAGACAGCATTATTATTGCACAGGTGTGCCTTAGGCTGGCCACAATAAAAGACCACTCTAAAATGTGCAGTTTTATCAAACAGCATAATGCCACAGATGTCGCAAGTTTTGAAGGAGCGTGCAATTGTCCACCAGAGCTGTTGCCCTTGAATTGAATGTTCATTTCTCTACCATAAGCCATCTCCAAAGGCGTTTCAGAGAATTTGGCAGTACATCCAACCGGCCTCACAACCGCAGGCCACGTGTAACCACACCAGCCCAGGACCTCCATATCCAGCATCTTCACCTCCAGAACCACCTGAGACCAGCCACCCGGACAGCTGCTGCAACAACCGGGTTGCATAACCAAAGAATTTCTGCACAAACTGTAAGAAACCGTCTCAGGGAAGCTCATCTGCATGCTTGTCGTCCTCATCGGGGTCTCAACCTGACTGCAGTTTGTCATCGTAACCAACTTGAGTGGGCAAATGCTCACATTTGATGGCGTCTGGCACTTTGGAGAGGTGTTCTCTTCACGGATAAATCCCAGTTTTCACTGTATAGGGCAGATGGTAGACAGCGTGTATGGCGTTGTGTGGGTGAGCGGTTTTCTGATGTCAACATTGTGCATTGAGTGGCCCATAGTGGCGGTGGGGTTATGGTAAGGGCAGGCGTATGCTATGGACAACGAACACAGGTGCATTTTATTGATGGCATTTTAAATGCACAGAGATACCTTGACGAGATCCTGAGCCCATTGTTGTGCCATTCATCACCGACCATCACCTCATGTTGCAGCACGATAATGCATGGCCCCATGTTGCAAGAATCTGTACACAATTCCTGGAAGCTGAAAACATCCCAGTTCTTGCATGGCCAGCATGCTCACCGGACATGTCACCCATTGAGCATGTTTGGGATGCTCTGGATCGGCGTATACGACAGTGTATTCCAGTTCCTGCCAAATCCAGCAACTTCGCACAGCCATTGAAGAGGAATGGACCAACATTCCACAGGCCACAATCTACAACTTGATCAACTCTATGCGAAGGAGATGTGCTGCACAGCTTGAGGCAAATGGTGGTCACACCAAATACTGACTGGTTTTCGGACCCCCCGGATCCCCCCAATACAGTAAAACTGCACATTTTATTGTGGCCAGCCTAAGGCACGCCTGTGCAATAATCATGCTCTCTAATCAGCATCTTGATATGCCACACCTGTGAGGTGGATGAATTATCTCGGCAAAGGAGAAGTGCTTACTAAGGCTCCATTCACACTATTGCGTGTTTTGATGCATTTTGCACAAATGCAAGGATTTTTTTTAACATGCGCTGCTATGGAACATGCTCACGTCAATGCATTTTTGTACCTCTGTGTTTTTGGAAAGGGTCAGGGACTTTTTTCCTGCAAAATGCAGCGTTTTGCATGTAATAGACTTCAATGGGCATGCAAGAAAAACGCAAGTGCTGGGTTTTTGATGCATTTTTACCGCAACAAAATCCCCCCCCCCAAAAAAAAAATGCAGAAAGCACAGCAAAAAGCACTGAAAAAACGCTCAACAGCAAAATGCATTGATGTGAATCGAGCCTAACACAAATTTAGCCCTGGTTCACATTGACACGATTTGGCAAGCGATTTGGCATGCCAAATCTGCGACAATTGCCAGCAATGGCACCGTCCTTATTGGTGTGGCGCCGCATTTGCGGAGCCGCACCGATTTCAAAAAGTGGTTCTTGTACTACTTTTTGCGATTTCAGGTGCGCTTTCCATAAGCATCTGTGCAGAAACCCGCATAGATGCCTCTGAAATTGGGACTGACATGCGGGAATGAAATGTTGTGAGTTCAGCTGAACTCGCACGGTTTCATTCCCCACACTCAGAGTGATCCTGGGCTCATGAGACAGATTTGTGAACAATATTTGAGAGAAATGCCTTTTGTGTACATAGAAAAAGTCGGAGTTCAGCTCCTGATAAATAGAGGCAAACACAAAAGCGTTGCATTTATAATTTTGCTCAGTATATATATATATATATATATATGTTATGTGTTACTGTCATTTCTTTTAATTACCTAGTTGATCCTGCCAGTTCCCCACATTTGGGCACTGACCACGCTAAGATCCATGTTAAAGTGGTCGGTTTCCATCCCCTGTCATTACATTCTGAGATACAGCTAGAGCACAGCTTCCCTGTCTCTTACATAGTCAGAGCAGCCCCTCCCTTCACCCATCCTATCCCTCCTCTGGTAGCAGCTTCCTGAGTCAGCAGAATCTGCAGTGACGTATAATCTACCCGTAGGTCCATGATGTGCTCAGCAAGGAAGAGCGATCACGTGACCTGCAGATTAGAGCATTGCTAAAGTTATAATAAACTTTTTTTTTTTTTTACAAATATTATTTCTATGCACAGTACATTTTTAACTCTGTAAATATGAAAAAAAGAGTAACTTGCATTTACAACTGTTTTAAAAAGAATAGGTATATATGATAATGTACACCACGTAGAAAGCACAGATGACTTGTTTCAGCAACACAAACATTTTTTAAGTAAAATCTCATGTAAGCTTTACCATGTTAAAAGAAATGTTGATATTTTTGAATCAGCAGTTTTCATTACAATAATACCACATGATATTGCCATTAAGGCTGGGTTCACATCTAATACCAATGCGACTGACAGCAGGGGTCCGGGGCGTCCCTTTCCCCGTTTCAGAGATGAATCAGGCCCAATTTTTTCCTGAATTTGGACCTGAAGCGGAGCCAAAGTTGCACAGGACCCTTGTGAAATTCACTCTGCAGCCGTCCCAGGGATGTGTGAACCGGCTCCATTGAGAGCCAGCCGGTCACAATCTCCTGTAATGGGAATTGGATGCGAAGAAACCCTTATCCCAGCCTAAAGGTCCTTGTTCAGGCACTTCCAGTTATAGGATAACAACTCTGTCCCTTTCCCATACTTGTGTCCCTGCTTTGTCACGCTGTAACACAGACGTCAATTAGAATCTACAAGAGATACTAATCACAGGCGCCGATTATCGTACAACCGCACATCCAATCTTTGTCCAAATTGGCTGTCCACGGTTTTTATCTAGCGTACTGACGTGAGTCATATTATCGTCCAACAAAGCCCAACGTAGTGAAGTGTTAGGAGCGTATAAAGAGAAAGTTCAGGTCAATGTGATTTGTGAATTAGGAACGCAGGATTACACGACCGGACACTTCCTGGATTCTGAGCATGCGCGTTTGTACTTACAACTTTTGTTGGTTCAACTTCTATACACTCGAGCCAAAAATTGGCCAACGCCTTGTTGGCAGACAAATGTTTTCTAGTTTTCACATACAACTTCTGTTGGACCATAATTGGAAATTGGATGTCGAATCGTGTGTACTAACGGTCGGATTATCAGACAACGGGCCAATAATTGTACCGTGTGTACGGGCCTTAAGACACATAGAAAAGCAAAAATAATGACAAAAGGAAAAAAAGGCAAATTGCGAAAAATAAAATTGAGATTCAACAAGAATATTAATCACTATTAATAGCTTATTAGGGATAAGGGTTGCGCATAAAAGGCTGGCGTAAGAGTTACCTGTCCTGCCAATGCTGCTCTCTTGTCTTGCAGTTTGCACTGACATTTGGTGTGGATCAGGACAGTCTGGCTCCTGATTGTCCAGGATGCCCTAACATTACCGGCACATTTTCTCGCTTGTGGAGATCCCATGAAAAAGAGAGTGCTACATTAGCCCTGCAGGTTACCTGTACAAAGGGCACTTTTGTATTCTGCTCCATCTACAAATGGACACACTGGAAACAATGCAATGCCTAGGTCTAATTTTTTTTTTCTATTGGTTGATCTAGATGGACTTGTGTCTTTTTTCAACCTGACTAACTATGTATTCAGGATTTTAACCACTTCCCATCTGGCTTATAGCAGATTGAAGGTCAGGCGGTGGCTTTCCCATTCTGAGTGGACGTCATATGACGTCCTTGAAAATGGGCCACTTGTGCACACCCCCGGGGGGGGCGCTGCGTGGCGATCCGTGGTGCGGTGTGCCCCTCGGATACAGCGCATCTCTGATCATAGTAAAGAGCATATGGTGTAGGCTCTTTACCATGTGATCAGCTGTGTCCAATCACAGCTGATCACAGTGTAAATAGGAAGTGCTGACTATCGGTAGTCCTCTCCTCAGCACGTGAGGAGAGTAGAACCAATAAGCAGCTTTCCTCACAGGGGAGATTAGTGATGCCTCTCAGTGCCACCCATCAGTGTCGCCCATCAGTGTAGCCTCATCAGCGCACATCAGTGAAGGAGAAAATTTTTTTATTTACAAAATTTTATAACAGAAACTAAGTAAAACATTTTTTTCTAAATGTTTGTTTTTTTTTGTTTGTTTAGCAAAACATAAAAAACCCGGTGCTGATTAAATACCACCAAAAGAAATCTTTATCTGTCTCAAAAAATGATACAAATTTTGTTTGGGTATAGCATTGCAAGACCGCGCAATTGTCATTCAAAGTGCGACAGCGCTGAAAGCTGAAAATTGGCCTGGGCGGGAAGGGGTGAAGTGCCCAGTAAGAATTGTTGGGCAGGAAAGCAAAGTGATTGCGATGAAAAGCAAAGCTCCATTTAAATTGAATTTACAATTTTCAAATTTTAAAATTGTAAAAATATGAAGAACAAACGTGTAAAAATGTTAAAGTCACATAATAGTAAAATTGTACAGTAAACACTACAACTCAATACAGTATATGTCCACATTGAAAATACGCTATACTTTGCCCTTAAGTGTTTATAAAGCTAAATATTGGATATATGGAGAAAAGCAAGAATATAAGTTGTAAAAAAAATAAATAAATAAAAGAAAGAGGATGATAGGAGATGACGGAACAATTGAGAAAGAAAATGAGGCAAATTGACAGAGAAATCTGGTCACACAAACACACAGAGAGGACAGGGAGACAGTAACCCCCCAGTTGTAAAGTTTTCAAGTTCAGTGTGTTTATTTATTTTCTCTAGATGTCAAAAGTTTAACAAGCTCGTTCTATTGTTCTGGTCACGTAGTGGGCCCAGGCAGTGAGTCACCTGATACAGTGACCTAAATTCACGAATGCAAAGGGGACAAAAAATAAATTCATAATAATCACAAGGATGTGTGAGCGAGAGAGAAAGGAAGGGGAGGAGGTGGTACAAATTAGGGCATAGAAGGAGCTATTTATTCAAACCTCCCCACAATCTCCTGCTGGGCCACCCACAGCTGTCCATGAGCAACCTGATGGCTTATGCCAACTATGACATCATATGACCTATAACCCCATTGCCAACTCCAAGTAAACTGTCCTCATGTGACGTTCCTGGGAAATAATCAGTGCTCACAACATTTGCCGCAACAACTTTGGCTGTCTTATTTCATCCTGTAGGGAAACATCTGCAAAAAGTAGTAATCACAACCACTGAAATCTCAGTGAAAAAAGAATGAAGCTAAGAAAAAAAAATGATATCAGTTCACCTGAAGGCAAATGAAGGTTTATGTAGAAGATGCGATTTCTTCAATGTAACAATTGTTGAAATAAGGATATTAAAGGCTAACTCCAGCTTTAGCTGTATGTAGGGTGTAAGATGATGGAATATGTTGTAAGCAAGACCCCCACAACCTGACCCTGCCCCATGACAGTGTGCCGGGGGTTACCCCCCCCCCCCCCCCACAGAAGCTGTCGCTTTTGGCACAGCTCTACAGGGCTTTGTCCACACAGCCGCATCATTCATTCACAATGATCTGTGAATGAATGAACTACAAGTGCCGTCTTCCACCGTAGAAGAGGGGCTTGTAGTTCTCAATGGAATACAAGTGTTGTAATCCTCACAATGGTAGTCCATTGACACTTCCTCCAGCTCTCCAAGGAAGCCTGACATTGCACCCACAAACCACGGATCACTGGTGCAATGCAGGCTCCTGTGAAAAAATGAAACATTTCATAACATAAACATTTGCAAAGTCAACAGTGTATTTGCCTTTAGTAAATCAATCCTATAATGTTGGCAGACAGCTAACATTGTACCTATCCGCAGAATGGGGATAGTAAGGAAGAAGCTGGCAGCTCCAGGCCTGTGACATTTAACATATGCAGAATTAATAAAATTACTCCTAAAGGGCAGGATCAGTGATCATTTTAAACAAAACTTGCTGGGCTCATAGCAGCATGGCTTTACTGAAGGCAGATCATGTCAAACTAATCTGACAAAATTTTCTTAACCACTTGGCCCATACAAGTAAAGCAATGTACTGGTACATCGCTGCCTGCTTCCAGGTTTATGGAGGGAGATCAGTTGCGCGTTGCTGGGAATGAAGCACTTCTGAAGAGCGGAGTCATAGGCATGGTCTGGAAGAAAGAAGACCTTTGTGTTCTGGTAGGATATACATTTTGACGACACTCATGCAACCGAACCATGAGATATGTGGCTTTTCATAGGAATTAAGGCAAGTTTGGGCCATTCGTAGTAGTGGCTTAACCCCTTGAAGACTAAGCCTTTTTCTGACAATTGTTGCTTACAAGTTAACAGCTTTTTGCTAGAAAATTACGTAAAACTCTCCATAGGCGACGCTTTAACATTTTTTTTAATGGTTACCAGTTTAGAGTTACAGATGAGGTCTAGTGCTCTAGTGCTGGAATTATTGCTCTCGCTCTAACAAATACGGGGCATCCTGATCAAGCATGGTTCCCGAATCAAAAAAGCAAGGGATGCATAGCTGACAAAATTGCTAGTTGCTATACAAACCCTTGAACTGCAAAATAAAAAATCACCAGTCCCCTCAGTAGGGACGGAACTTGCCCATCTGCGCCGACAGGTATCGGATATCCTTCGATACAAGGCTAAAGCAGCTTTTCAATCTTGTCAGAAACTGGTCTATGAATCAGGTGATAAGTGTGGCAAATGGCTCGCCCATGCCCTCAGAGACCAGCGCAAGGCCTCCTATATCCCATTCATAAAGACAATAAGTGGACGAAAACTATTTTTACCCAAAGAAATAGCCCAAACGTTTGGAGGACTTTATTTCTCCCTATACAACATCCCATCATCTCCTCCTCACCCGATATAGTAGACTACCTCGCGACCGCACATCCTGTCCTGTATCCTTTCCCCAATCCGTAGTGAGCTTGAACACCCCATCTCTATAGAGGAATTGAACAAAGCAGTAAAGTCTGCCAAAAATGGGAAAGCGCCCGCCCCAGAGGGCTTTACTATACAGTACTACAAGACCCTTCTGCCTCTGTTAGGACCCCATGTGGTCAAAACGTTCAACGGTCTAGGATAGACTACCTCCTTTCCTCCGGCCTCACTTTTAGTGCATGTTTCAGTAATTCCAAAAGAAGGGAAAGACCCTTCGGTCTGTGGCAGCTACCAGCCCATATCGTTGCTCAATATGGACCTAAAGCTCTTTACCAAGATACTAGCCTCTAGACTACAATCCTTTCTACCCCAGCTGGTTCACTTAGACCAGGTGGGCTTTGTCCCCACGCGGGAACCATGGGAAAATACTGTTAAGGTGCTCAATTTGGTCCACTTCGCCTGTCAGACGCAATCCATGTGTGTTCCTTAGCACCGACGCGGAGAAGGCCTTTGATCGGGTGAACTGGGCCATTATGTTTGCGGTACTCCGACATATGGGCCTAGATGAACATATGCTCCGCTGGATTTCCAGCATTTACTCGACACCGCAAGCGGCAGTTAAAGTAAAAGGAGTGTTTTCAACCCCATTTCCCATCCTTAATGGCACCCGTCGGGGATGCCCTCTCTCACACCTGCTTTTCACCCTTTCTCTATAACCCTTCCTGAACAAAGTCCGACTAAACCCATATGTAACAGGCATCACGGTGGGAGATCATACCTACAAAGTATCTGCCTACGCAGACGATCTGCTTTCTCCTTGACCAACCCACATATTTCAGTTACAAATCTCATGAAGGAATTTGAGTGCTATGAAACACTCTCAAATATGAAAATCAACTATTCCAAGTCAGAGGCAATGGGGGTGGCGTTGCCCACCTCATTATGCCAATCTCTGCAACACAACTTTAGGTTTAAATGGACGACCTCCTCCCTGAAGTATCGGGGTACCCACATCCCCCCGAATCTAGCCTACACATTTAATTTAAACTTCCTGCCCCTGCTCAGAGAGGTTCGCTCCCTCTTGGACAAGTGGAATAGAGGATTACATTCCTGGTTCCTGCGCTGTAACATACTCTCAATGACTGCCCATCTTCATTCCGTCAGCCTTCTTTTGCCAAATTGCTGCTCTCTTTACCCAGGGCAAACAAACGGCCAAGAATCAATAGACGCCTGCTGGCGCGTCCTAAGACCGATGAGGGTGTAGTGGCCCCGGATGCCAAATACTACCAAACAGCGCTATTGCACAGAGTAATAGATTGGTGTAGGCACGGGGACATCAAGCTTTGTACGGCCATAGAGCAGAAATTTAGTCCTATACTTTTTAGGGCACTGTGGTGTTGCGTATCCCTACCGGCATCTCTCAAGTCTCACCCCACTGTAGGCCCTACTCTTAGAGTGGGTTATGTGGCGTGTACAAAGCTGGAGCTTTCCTCAGCCCAATCCTCCGCTATTCCCTATTTTGGGAAACACTAGCTTTCCCCCGGGCATAGAACCTGGCCCATTTGGGACTCTCCGGGAGAGGAACTGCTTCCAGGCTTCTCATTTCCTAACAGACAACACCTGGCCCATGATCCCTATATTGACACATCCGGAGGGTATGTTTAAATTACCCTTCTGGCAAGCTCTCCAACTACAAGAGTCTCCTCTCCAAGATGTATGCCCTGCTTATCTCCCCTTCAGACGATTTTGTTATGCCAAGTCTTGCAAAATGGGAAAGAGACCTAGATAGGACTTTTACACCCATCCAGAGACAAAACATCTTTCACTTCTCATTGAAACCCTCTATCTGCACACGAACGCAAGAATCCAATTATAAGCTCTTGACGCGTTGGTATCTTACCCCGTCAGCTTTGAGCAAATACTATCCAGAAGCATCGGATAGGTGCTGGAGATGTGGAGATGAGAGAGGAACATTACTTCACGTATTTTGGTCTTGCCCAACATTCCACCCATACTGGTCAGAGGTGCAGAGAATATCCCAGCAATTCACAGACTTTCCCATTCCGTGGGACCCAGCCTTCTTCCTACTTCACTGCTCACAAATGCCGTTACAAACCAATAAGAAATCAATTCTCCGTCATTTGCTTAACACCACCAAAGCATGTGTCACGCTGCGTTGGAAGGACCCAAATCCTCCCTCCATCTCTATGTGGCTCAATAAGGTTAGAGGAGTGAACTCTCTGGAAGATCTAGTGCTCACTGCCCAAAACAGAAGAGAACGTTATACCAAGACATGGGCATACTGGAACATGTTTGCATATTCGGACGAAGGGAAGTCCCTCCCGGGAAAATGTTCCGGAGAATGAGACTTCCAGCCTCTGGGTTTTTGGTACTCTTCTTTGCATTCACACATTCCGTCTCCCTGGCTCCCCCCCCCTTTCTTTCCGGCTCCTCTATCCATCTCCTTATTCTCTCTGCTACCCCCACACCCCTTTCGCTACCCCATCCCCCATTCCAGCATCTTTATAAAGGATTATAGGTCCCTCCTTATTTAAAAATAATGAAGTATCCATGATTTGTACAGGCCGTAACCATCACCGTCAATTTATTTGAGGTGGGTTCTCCAACTTTGTGTTAAAGTGGCTATAATACTGTGGCCTTAGCGATCCACTTCTATACTTTGTCATTATGGACTGTACTAATGCTGGCTGTGATGTAAAAACTCTCCTTGAAACGGTGTTGTTGTATATGCTGTTGGATACTGTCTATAAATAAAGAATTTGAAAAAAAAAGAAAGACACATCATGCTTTTTTCCCATTGACATCAGAAGATGTCCAGCATTGTCATCAGCACAGAACTGGCGGAAACCAGTGGGACCCAGGTACTGTCTGGATAAAGATTCCGTATAAAATAAGTGAAGCGCAATAAAAAATCTATATCATATGCTCATATACTCATATTATATACAAACATGTACATAGTGTGTATAAATCAAAAAAAAAAAAGCATAAAGTGCATAATCTCTGTATAGATACAATATAGATTGTGATTAAAGTGCATAAAACATCATAAATAAAATTGACGTGCAATATACGTATGCAATGCTGTAAAAAAAGTGCAAGTGCTGCAACCAAATAGTCCTATTGGCTGTAAACAATAGTCTAAACAATGTCCTTTAAGGTGCAAATTGAAAATGAATCCTGCTCCGCAGGAATGGTGGTTATCCACATCAGCGACTGTGCAGGGTGAAAAAACCAGGTGCTCCAACCAAACACTTGTGCACATCTATATCCACCACCCGGTGTCACCAACCGCTCACCTCAAGGAGCGACCCCTCTGGGTCTAGTAGCACAGTCCCCCTTGGGGCGTATATCCTACTCTGCAGGCGGACCTCAGCAATGCTCCAGGAGTGACCCAACTGGTGATAGTGGTGCAGTCCCCTCTAGGGTAAATACCCTGCTTCACAGTCGGACCTCACTACGGTTTATGGGATACAAAGAAGGGCTGACATAGTGTTGAATTGTTTAAAATATAATGATTTTATTAAAACATGTTAAAATTCACTCACATTTGTAGGTACACCTCCACCGGTGCACTCGGGTATTGCATGTACATGTAAAAGGCAATCCACAGCTGCTGGCTACAACTGCTCAAACAGTGTTCTGAACATCACCATAGGCTCCTCCCCGATGCATTTCGTCACTGGGTCACGTGACTTCATCAAGGGTATGTCTAGGGTGACGTATTAAGCCTTATATACAATTAACTTTAGCCAGTTTGATGTTGAGGCGGCCATTTTGAGTGAGGGAACTCGTTATTTCCAATGCCTGCCTACCACACACTATACTGTAATCTTTATAGTTAGATGAAACTAATAGACAAAAAACCGGGAAGCCAAAAGGAAAAAACGCAAAACCGTTACCGATTTGTCATGTGTGCAGGCAAAGTACATAGAGGCTCGGGCTTGGCAGGGTGGGATTGTACATCCCCCAAGGCGGGGTTAGTCACTCCACACCCGGCCCCCTCCCCCTGATTACTCACGCTGCCTTCTCGTCTTTCACCTCCCAACACAAAAGCCGGTTTCCGATCATATCTAGATCGGCAGTGTAAGTCTGATGTGTTAAGGAAGGAACCACTAGTTAAATGTAAAAGACGCAAACCTCATCAATTGCAGGGAACAGTACCCCTCTATGCCAGGGATCCCAGCCTAATCATATGTAAGTTTTCATGGGTGAATTAACCATCCCTGGCACTCATGAATGCCCATACACGCTGCAATCTCGGATGGAATGATTCAGCCAACTAATAATAAATGGGACTAAATACAATGATTTTACTACAAAATAAGTTCTACTACAAAATTGTTGTCACCGAGAAGAAAAGTAACCCTCTATGACACAGTTGTCAAACTGGCGGCCCCCCAGCTGTTGCGGAACTACAAATCCCATGAGGCATTGCAAGACTGACAGTTACAAGTATGACTCCCACAGGCAGAGGCATGATGGGACTTGTAGTTCCGCAACAGCTGGAGGGCCACCAGTTTGACACCCCTGCTCTATGACTACCTTTAAAATTGAATCTGGTGTCATAAACCCCCCATATATTAACATGGAAATTTTAAAACTAATAAAAAGAATGGTAATCTTTATAAACACTCTGCAGCCTATATAATGTTGTGATAAAAAGGAAAAAATAATTTTTTGTAAAAATGCTAAAAGAATGGGCGATTTGGATTGAGTACAGATCTGAGCCAGAAGCCATGTATTGTCTTATCTGAACGATAAATCAATATTTCCTATTTACACCGTTACAACATTATAAATTAATTAAATGCAGGGAAAGGAGGAGGTAAATTATGAAAAAAAATAAATAAATAAAAAATGTAATACTAAAAATCAGAAATGAAACAGTTCAAATCAAAATCTACATTAAGCCCCTTGGGTTTGAGAGATTGTACCTCAAATATCCACCACGACTCACGCTGACTAAGAGTTTTTATTTTGTTGGACCCCCTCCACTGCCTATGATATTTTTCTACCCCCCAAAAACTCATGCCTATTGTGCTTTTGTTATGGAAGTCCCTAAAGTGCCTTGAAAGGTGATGGTCTTTGAATGCAATCTTAATGTTATGCACATGCTCCTGGATTCTTATAGACAATTTCCGCTTCGTTCTTCCAATATATTGTTTTTTGCATGGGCATTGAATGCAGTAGACTACCCCTTCCGTCTCACAAGTAATTAAATCTCTGATTTTATATTGTTTGTTTGTACTGGTTGCGGTGAAGGTCTTCCTCCTCCTCATGTTCCCTATGGTAAGTCTGTCTGGATAAGTCTGGCCAGAAGTGGCCTTCATGGATGAATTGCGGCTAAAGACATACCTCTGACATAGAAAGAAGGCTAAGGGATTAAACTGTGCATGAAATCATAAGGAACTGGGGAGCAGAAAAATGGCAGCATGTGCACTGGACCGATGAGTAAAGATTTTAAATATTCGGCTGTAGCAAGAGGTACAATAATTAGTGCCTGCAGGCAACAGCAAACCTTATTGGGGGTTCTTGCAAGTTTGGAGCTGAATTTCTTTAAATGGAGTTGGAGATTTGGTTTGGATTAGTGGTGTCCTCAATGCTGAGAAATACAGGCAGATACTTATCCATCACGCCATACTATGAGGGAGGCCTATGTAGCCCCTTTACTGGGGCTGGCAGGTTGGCCTCATAAATAGGCATGCCAACAGGGGCAGTCGGGTTACCCCTCCCTCTTAACGAACATCCCCTGGATGGTTTCTTTGGCTTATCAGGATATCTATTATGGAAAATTTTGAATAAATTATTGGGGCAATGCATATTTTTTGTTGATTCTGCTGAACAATAACCTTTCCATCTTATCAGATATTGTAGCTTACCCAGATGCAGACGAGAATTGTGGATTTTCTCCGCAATTAATTCTGCCCCCTCTTATACATGGGTTGGAAATGGTGGAGGGAGTGTACATTCTGTAAAATGATTCTTTTTTGATGGAGGTAATTTGGGCTTGTACACCACAGGCAGAGGCGGCTCTAGGCTTTGTGAGGCCTTAGGCAAAACTTAGACATGAGGCCCCCACTCACGCCCTAATACCCCTTTCACATCAGGGCCATGGCTGTGTTCACGGTAAAGCGACACTCATTTTAGCAGAGCTTTACTGCTGTTTAAGTGGAGTTATTGCAATGCTTTTCGGCCACTAGTGAGGCGCTTTTAATCCCTGGAAAGGGGTTAAAAACTCTAGTTTTGCAACGCTTTCAAATCGCTTTTAAGGCGCTTTTAAGGCACTTTGAAAGCGGTGCTTATTCATTCCAAAGGGCAGGGGCGATTTGGGAGCACTGTATACAGCGCTCCCAACCCGCCCCAAGGATGCTTCTTGCAGGACTTTCTTTTCCCGTCCTGCAAGCGCACCGCCCCAGGGTGAAAAGGCACACTGGAATGCATGGGAGGCACTTTTCAGGCGCATAGCAGAGGCTATTTCTATCGCTAAACGCTTGAAAACCGCCCCAGTGTGAAAGGGGTCTTAATGGGAAAAATAATTTACGCAAAACACGAACTGGGTAAATTGCATGTATTAAGAACCTTTAAAGTGCTGGTGTCAGTGTCCTCTCTATCTCAGTGTCCTCTTTCAATCTCAGTGTCCTCTCTCTATCTCAGTGTCCCCGCTCTATATCCGTGTCCCCTCTCTATCTCCGTGTCCCCTCTCTATCTCCGTGTCCCCTCTCTATCTCAGTGTCCCCTCTCTATGTCAGTGTCCCCTCTCTATTTCAGTGTCCTCTGTCTATCTCAGTGTCCTCTCTCTATCTCAGTGTCCTCTCTCTCTCAGTGTCCTCTGTCTATCTCAGTGTCCTCTCTCTAGCTCGGTGTCCTCTCTCTATCTCAGTGTCCTCTATCTCAGTGTCCCCTCTCTATCTCAGTGTCCTCTTTCAATCTCAGTGTCCTCTCTCTATCTCAGTGTCCCCGCTCTATCTCCGTGTCCCCTCCCTGTGACTCTATCTCTCCCCTGTGACTGTATCTCTCCCCTGTGACTCTATCTACTGTGACTCTATCTCTCCCCTGTGCCTCTATCTCGCCCCTGTGACTCTATCTCTCTCCTGTGACTCTAACTTTCTCCTGTGACTCTATCTCTCCCCTGTGACTCTATCTC
>BLSH010227682.1:988781-1002501 GCA_018402905.1 Glandirana rugosa | reverse complement strand
TTTGCAGGTAAAATATTTTAACTAATTATAAATCCTAGTGGGCCATAATAATATTTATACAGTATCTCACAAAAGTGAGTACACCCCTCACATTTTTGTAAATATTTTATTATATATTTTCATGTGACAACACTGAAGAAATTACACTTTGCTACAATGTAAAGTAGTTAGTGTACACCTTGTATAACAATGTAAATTTGCTGTCCTCTCAAAATAACCCAACACACAGCCATTAATGTGTAAACTGTTGGCAACAAAAGTGAGTACACCCCTAAGTGAAAATGTTCAAATTGGGCCCAAAGTGTTAATATTTTGTGAGGCCACCATTATTTTCCAGCACTGCCTTAACCCTCTTGGGCATGGAGTTCACCAGAGCTTCACAGGTTGCCACTAGAGTCCTCTTCCACTCCTCCATGACATCATCACAGAGCTGGTGGATGTTAGAGACCTTGCGCTCCTCCACCTTCCATTTGAGGATGCCCCACAGATGCTCAAGGGTTTAGGTCCGGAGACATGCTTGACCAGTCCATCACCTTTACCCTCTTTAGCAAGGCAGTTGTCACGTACCTGGTGGACGAGTCTGACTTATGCAGGGGATCACCTCTCTTGCGGCCCTGGTTTGAGAACCCGTGGTAGTGCAGACAGGGAGTTCAGGAGCACAAGGGGGCACGAGGGTGGGACTGGGTCACTTGGTGGTATGTGAAGGTCCGCTGAAGCTCGTGCTAAGCAGAAGAATGGCGGTGCAATCTGGGTCGGTAACAGGCTGGCGGTGCGGTACAGATGGAGCAGGCAGGCGGGTAGTTGGGTACAAGCAAGGTTGGCAACATGCAGGCAGCAGAGGTACAAAAGGATCAGGCAAGAGAGTAGTTATAGACAGGCCGGCTGTCAGGGCAGGCAGAAAGCAACAAAGTCCAAGTAAAGCTGGGGTCACAGGTACAGGAAGGTCTCTCAGAGTAAACATGGGGGTCTCAGATCACAGGAACGCTGTAGAATGGACAGCACTTGCTTCCTGGTGCTGTCTGCTTAAATGGCCGCTATTGGCGTCATTGCCGGTGCACAGGCGCGGACACGCGCATAGGAGCACACACACACACGCTACGTGCGCCCGTGCATAGGCGATCCAATGACCCGGAATGGTTCCTTACATTGACCCCCCAAGGGGCAGCCTCCGGATGCCCAAACGGGCTCTCTTGGTTGGGTGTCTTCTCCAGAAGGCCCTGATCAACTCTTCTGCATGTAGATTCTCTTCTGGCTCCCAGGAACTTCGGCCCATAGCCCTTCCACTTGACCAGGAATTGGGTGCTGCCTCCTCTTTTCCACACAGTAGAGGATGGTTTCTACCTCAAACTCCTCCACTCCGTCCACCAAGACCGGTTCTGGTGGTGCTGTACTACGCCCAGGGAAGATATCCTTGACTGTTGGCTTGAGTAGGTTTACGTGAAACACCGGATGGATATGCAGAGAAGACGGCAGGTCCAGCTCACAGGCTACTCTGTTAATTTTCCTTTTAATGGGAAACAGCCCGATGTATCTTGGTCTCAGTTTTTTAGAGGGACAGGAAAGTCTCCAAGTTTTTTTGTGGACAACCAGACCCGCTGACCAACTTGTAGTTCCAGTTCTCCCCGTCTCCCCTTATCAAAATTTCTCTAGCTGATGACCTGAGTTTGGGAGAGGGTCTTCTGAATGAGCTTGTTGTTTTTCTCCAGGAACTGCGTAATGTCCAAAACAGCATACCTGTTTTACGGTGCTTTCCATAAGCAGATCGGGTGAAAAGGTAGGATGGTAGCCGAGGTTCGCCCACAAGGGGGACTGCTTGGTGGCAGAATGGACAGAGTTATTGTAGGCGAACTCGGCTACTGGTAGAAGAGAAACCCAGTCATCTTGAGAGTAAGAGGAATAGCACCGCAGGTATTGTTCAAGGTTCTGGTTGGCCCTCTCCGTTTGACCATTGGACTGTGGATGATAGGCCGAGGAGAAGGCCAACTCAATTCCCAAAGTAGAACATAGGGATTTCCAGAAACGGATGTGAATTGCACCCCTCGGTCCGATACTATGTTAGTAGGGATCCCGTGTAAGCGGACCACCTTCCTTATGAAGATTTCTGCAGTTTCGGCTGCTGAAGGGGTGCCTTTCATAGGTACAAAATTGGCCATCTTTGTGAGTCAGCCCACGACTACCAGAATTGTGTTGAATCCTGCAGATGGTGGCAACTCGACTATGAAATCCATTGAAATCTGGGACCATGGTCGTTCCGGGGATGGGCAATGGATTAAGCAGACCCCAAGCTTTGGATTTCTCTGTCTTATTTCTAGCACAGACAGGGCAAGCATTTACATAGTCTTGGCAATCTTCCTTAAGCCGGGGCCACCAGAATGAGCGGGAGACCACCAAAGTGCCCAGCCATTTTAATGTCATGGAAGAGTCCGTGGGTTGCTGAGCGTAGTTCCGGTGGGATGTATAGTCAGTTGTCGTACCACCACAGCCCATCTTTTAGAGTGAGTCGGGAATCTGGCGGCACAGTGAGGCCGGTAAAGGATTTCCTTATCCGAGTCAGAAGGTCTTCCTGGGTGAGTAAGAAACTGTGGGCCGGGAGGATTGTGTCTGGTGGGGACATGTCTTCTGGGACGTGAAACATCCTTGACAGCACGTCCGGCTTAACATTGTTAGCCCCAGGCCTGTAGGTGATGTGCAACTGGAACTGAGAGAAAAACAGTGCCCATCTTGCCTGCCGGGGTTCGAGTCTCTTGGCGGTCCGCAGATACTCAAAGTTTTTGTGGTCTGTGAAGACCAAAACAGGGTGTGAAGCTCCTTCCAGGAGGTACCGCCACTCTTCCAGAGCCGACTTGATCGCCAATAATTTCCTGTCACCGACATCGTAATTCCTCTCTGGTGGTGAAAGTTTCCTGGAGAAGAAGGCAATGGGCTGGAGCGAAGCCTTTGGGCCTCGCCTCTGTGAGAGGACTACTCCTACTGCTGTCTCGGAAGCATCCACTTCTAAGGTGTACAGTAATGCAGGGTCAGGATGTTTGAGGACGGGAGCAGACGTGAACAATTTCTTGAGACGGGAAAAGGCCTCTTGGGCCTCGGGAGTCCAGTGGAAACGTGAGTCCTGCTTGGTGAGTTGGGTTATTGGGGTGATGACTGCCGAAAAAACCCCCTGAATTTCCGATAGAAATTTGCAAACCCAACAAAGCGCTGGACTCCCTTCTTGTCAACTGGAGCAGGCCAGTTCAGGTTGGCCGAGAACTTCTGCGGGTCCATGGTGATTCCAGAGGTGGAGATGTTGAATCCCAGGAATGAAATGCTGGCGCACTCAAAGGTGAATTTTTCTGCCTTGTTATAAAGGCCATGTAATCTGAGACGGGTAAGCACGCTCTTTACGTGCCCGCGGTGCTCTTCCAGTGAGGGAGAGAAAATCAGTATGTCGTCCAGGTAGACAACTACAAACTAATCCAGGAAGTCTCTGAAAATACCCTTCACCAAATGCTGAAAGGTCGCAGGGGCGTTGCACAGTCCAAAGGGCATCACAAGATACTCATAATGCCGAACCGCGTTCGGAAGGCCGTTTTCCACTCACCCCCTTCACGGATGCGGATAAGGTTGTACTCCCCGCGCAAGTCCAACTTGGTGAAGACAGTTGCTGTTCCTAGTCTCTCGAAGAGTTCTGGGACCAAAGGTAGTGGTTACCGGTTCTTGACGGTGATCCGATTGAGCTCCCGGTAATCAATGCAGGACCGGAGGGAATGGTCCCTCTTCTCCACAAAGAAGATACCGGATCCTGCTGGTGAGGTAGATGGTCTGATGAAGCCTTTCTCTAGATTTTCATCCAGGTACGCCTTGAGGGCTACCAATTCCACCTCAGACAGGGGAAAGATCCGACCGAATGGGACCTCAGGAGGTCGATCGGACAATCGTAGGGCCTGTGCGGTGGGAGGACGTCATCCCCTTTTTTACTAAAGACGTCTAGGAAATCATGGTAGGGTGTAGGGATGGCCAGGCAGGATTCCTGGTTGACGTCAGTGTCCAGACAGAGCATGGATGGAAGGTTTTCCTGAGGCTGTGACAGACAGTGGCGAAGACAGTAGGAAGAGGAGAAGGTCACTTCACTTGTTGCCCAGTTAATCTGTGGATTATGGGTCCGGAGCCATGGGAGGCCTAAGATGACCGGGAACAGTGGGGATGCTATGCTGTCCAATAATAGAAATTCTGAGTGTCCTCCCTCGGCCTTGGTGAACACAGGGGTGGTTTCCTGGGTAACCATGCCAGATTTAATAGTTGATCCATTGGCTAGCCGGATGACCATAGGATGTTCCTTGGGTCGGAGAGGTATCTGGTGGTGCACTGCAAAAGAGAGGCCAACAAAGCAGCTGCATGCACTGGAGTCAAGGATGGCCTGTACCGGGATAGTCCCGCGGGAAGCTGCAGAAAAACAGAAAGTACAAGGTGAGCTTCATCACTGGGTAGGTACATCAGTCCCTAGGGGTTAGTGGAGGTGCACTTACCGGCCTTGGCGGGACAGTTTCTCACCAGGTGCCTGGGGCCTCCGCAGTATAGGCACAGGTTCTGGGAGATGCGTCTCTGACGTTCTTCAGGCATTAAAGGTTAAAGACGGACGAAGGAGCCCGATTTGCATGGGTTCCTGGTGGTCTGGTGGACCAGTAGCTGGATAGCTAGGGACCCTGGGCATCATCCAGGTCAGACGTGCAGGCCCAGGTGAGACGTTCCCGCAGACGACGATCTATCTGGATGGCCAGATTGATCAAGGCGTCTAGGGTATGTGGGACCCCGACGTGGGCCAGCTCGTCTTTGAGCGGCTCTGAGAGACCCAGCCGGAATTGATAGCAGAGGGCCGCATCATTCCAGGTGGTGTCTGCACTCCAGCGCCAGAACTCTGACACATACTCTTCCGCTGGGCAGCGGCCTTGCTGTAGAGCGTGGAGGGCTGCCTCCACTGTGGCTGCCTGGTGGGGATTCTCATATAATTGAGCCATGGCCTGGAAGAACCGGTCCAGGCTGGTGGTCTCTGGAGCTTTCTGTTCCTGGAGGCGGTGTGCCCAGGCTTGTGGCTCTTCTAGGAGAAGGGAGATCACAAACCCCACTTTAGTGGCTTCCAGCGAGAAGGTCTGGGGCTGGAGGGCAAAGTATAGTTCACAGGAGTTGCGGAATGCCCGGAACTTCCTGCGGTCTCCTGAGAACCGCTCTGGCATGGGCACCTTGGGTTCATTTGGAAAAGCCAAAATGGTGCGTGAAGCAGACTGGCCGGGACTGGCTGGAGCTGGCATGGAAAGCTCCTGTACTCTTCCTTCCAGGCGGTTATGGTCCTCCTGTAAGTTCTTTACAGCTTGGGTGAGTCCCGCAAGATGTGCACACAGCTCGTACATAGGAGAGGTCCCCTGTGCAGACTCGGACATGGCTGTCCGTTGCTGTCACGTACCTGGTGGACGAGTCTGACTTATGCAGGGGATCACCTCTCTTGCGGCCCTGGTTCAAGAACCCCTGGTAATGCAGACAGGGAGTTCAGGAGCACAAGGGGGCACGAGGGTTGGACTGAGTCACTTGGTGGTATGTGAAGGTCCACTGAAGCTCATGCTAAGCAGAAGAATGGTGGTGCAATCCGGGTCGGTAACAGGCTGGCGGTGCAGTACAGATGGAACAGGCAGGCGGGTAGTTGGGTACAAGCAAGGTTGGCAACGTGCGGGCAGCAGAGGTACAAAAGGATCAGGCAAGAGAGTAGTGGTAGACAGGCCGGGGGTCATGGCAGGCAGAAAGCAACAAAGTCCAAGTAAAGCCGGGGTCACAGGTACAGGAAGGTCTCTCAGAGTAAACACGGGGATCACAGATCACAGGAATGCTGTAGAATGGACAGCACTTTCTTCCTGGTGCTGTCTGCTTAAATGGCTGCTACGTGCGCCCGCGCATAGGCGATCCAATAGCGATCCAGATGCTTGACACCATCTGAACCAAATAAGTTTATCTTGGTCTCATCAGACCACAGAACATGTTTCCAATAATCCATGCCCTTAGTCTGCTTGTCTTCAGCAAACTGTTTGCGGGCTTTCTTCTGCATCATCTTTCGAAGAGGATTCCTTCTGGGACAACAGCCATGCATGCCAATTTGATGCAGTGTGGGGCGTATGGTCGGAGCACTGACAGGCTGACCCCCCACCTCTTCAAATTCTGCAGCAATGCTGGCAGCACTCATACATCTATTTCCCAAAGACAACCTCTGGATATGACGCTGAGCATGTGCACTCAACTTCTTTAGTTGACCATGGCGAGGCCTGTTCTGAGTGGAACCTGTCCTGTTAAACCGCTGTATGGTCTTGGCCACTGTACTGCAGCTCAATTTCAGGGTCTTGGCAATCTTCTTATAGCCTAGGCCATCTTTATTTAGAGCAACAAATTTTTTTTCAGATCCTCAGAGAGTTCTTTGCCATGAGGTGCCATGTTGAACTTCCAAGTGACCAGTATGAGAGAGTGAGAGCGAAAATGCCAAATTTAACACACCTGCTTTCCCATTCACACGTGAGACCTTGCAGCACTAACTGGTAATATGATACCGGGGAGGGAAAATGGCTAATTGGGCCCAATTTGAACATTTGCACTTAGGGGTGTACTCACTTTTGTTGCCAGCAGTTTAGACATTAATGGTTGTATGTTGAGTTATTTTAAGGGGACAGCAAATTTACACTGTTATACAAGCTGTACACTCACTACTTTACATTGTAGCAAAGTGTCATTTCTTCAGTGTTGTCACATGAAAAGATATAATAAAATATTTACAAAAATGTGAGGGGTGTACTCACTTTTGTGAGATACTGTATACTGTATGTTAACATTTAACATTTGCCTAACAAGTATCCAGCTAATGATTTAACCCCGATCTATAAAGATTTGTTTCTTTTCTTTTGTCTGCATCTATAGACATACAGCGATACCTCGGTTCACAAACATAATTTGTGAACTGACTCTGGTCACGAACCGAATTGGTTGCGAACCGAGGCAAATTTTCCCATAGGGTTCAATGTAAATCCAGTTAATGCGTTCTGACTTTTTTTTTTGTTTTTGAAGCACAAAAATATGAAACAAAGTACAGTAATACACAATAGTATGAAGAGAGAGAACACTAACCTTGCTTGAGATGACTTCTGGCATGGAGAAAGGCGGGTGGAAGGCGGTTATTGTTTGGAGGGAGAATCCCCCTCCATAAGGACATCGGGGAGATCTCCTTCAGGGTTTTCCTCTCTTCTTTGTCTCTTAGCTGCAGGCTCAGTTTTGCTGAAAAATCTGTCCAAATGTCACTTGTCTTTTCCTGCGCTGCATAACCCTCTGGAAATGAGAGACCATGTTATCGTTCATTAGATTTAACACTCTGTTCGTTACAGTTGCTTCTCAAAAAAATCATGGCACTCATTCCGTTTTTCGATAATGGATTTTATGGCATCACTGCTAACCTTCTGCTTGTCTTCCTCTTCCTCAGTGGAATGCTCCTCAATAAGTGCCTTCTGCTGCTCACTGTGGAGTTCACAAAGTTCTTCCGTGGTCAGCTCCTCCTTATGTTCCTCAACAAGCTCTTCTACATCTGCACCATCAACGTCCAGACCCATAATCTTGCCCATGGACACAATCTCCTCCACTACCTCTGCATCAGACCCTTCAAAGTCACATTCAGTGACACATTCTGGCCACAGTTTCCTCCAGACTGAATTTAAGGTTCAGGGAGTGACCTCTTCCCAGGCTTTGTCAATGAGGTTAATGCAGTGGAGAACATTGAAATGTTTCTTCCAGAAACTCAAAGATGTCTCTTTAGTGACATTAAAACACCTAGTAAAGAGCGCCTTTGTGTACAGCTTCTTCAAGTTCCAGATCACTTGCAGGTCTATGGGCTGCAGAAGAGGTGACCTGTTGGGGGGGACCTGTATGAAGTCATACTCAGCGTCCATATCATCCACCAAGGCTGGAGGGTGTGGCGGGGCATTGTCCTTCAGAAGAAGGCACCTTTCAGGCAGCTGGTCAGAAAGATATTTTCTGATGGTGGGTGTGCGTACAAGGGGTCAGGGAATGGTACACCAATAGTGGTTTAATCTTCAGATTGGCACTTGCGTTCGCACACAGCAAAAGGGTCAATCTGTCCTTCATAGGCTTGTGCTCCGGCAGTGCCTTTTCCTCCTGCGTGATATAGGTTCTGTTTGGCATTTTTTTCCAGAAGAGCCCTGTTTCATCACAGTTGAACACTTCTGTCTTCATGAATTCTGCAAATTCTATCTTGTAGGCTTCTGCTGCGGCCTTGTCAGAACTAGAAACTTTACCATGTCTTATCACACTGTGGATGCCACTTCCCTTGTGGAATTTTTCAAACCACCCTCTGCTGACTTTAAATTCTTCACTTACTGCACTTGTAGAGGGGTTTGTTTGCAGTAAATCACTGTGCAATTTTCTGGCTTTCTCACAGATCGTAGCTTCACTAATGCTATCACCTGTCAGCTGTTTCTCATTCAACCACACTACCAAAAGTTTTTCCACCTATTCCAGCATTTGTATCCTCTGCTTGGTTAACATCGTTACTCCTTTTGCCACATCAGCTCCTTTGATGGCAGCTTTGTTCTTTTAAATAGTCGAGATTGTCAACTTTGCCATCTTGTATTCTGAGGCCAAATCAGTCACACGAATACCACGGTCATGCTTTTCTACAATTTCCTTCTTCGGCTCAGTGGTTATTTTCTTCACAACCTTATTCTTAGAATTCCAGCTGTGCATTTTCTTGTCACCTTTATTACCGCTCTGCACTTTCCTTTTACCACCATGCTTGCTCTGCACATTCTTGTCACCTTCATTACCGCTCTGCACATCCTTGTCACCTGCATTTCCGCTCTGTACATTCTTGTCACCTGCATTTCCGCTCTGCACATACTTGTCACCTGCATTTCTGCTCTGCACATTCTTGTTACCTGCATTTCTGCTCTGCAAATTATTGCCACCTTAATTACCACTCTGCATATTCTTGTCACCTTCATTACCGCTCTGCCCTTTCTTGTCACCTTCATTACTGCTCCACACTTTCTTCTTACCACCATGCTTCTTCGGAGCCATACTGGATGTCCAGTACAGTAAGCACACAAACAAGCTTTACAGCAAGTGTGCACAGGGGTGTACAGTACAGTACTGTACAGTATGTGCTAAAAAGCACACCAAAAAGCTTCTAAATACACTTCAAAATACTGTAAGTGTCTTCACAGTACACTTTCAGTGTCTTTCTGTCACCGCAATCTCCCCTACAGGAAGTCACGACCATGTGTCAGCAGGGAAAATTACCACGGCTCGTGTTTGTGAACCAAAGCAAATTTCCATGAACTTTTCCGTTTGTGAACTGAGTTGTTCGTGAACAACTGAGGTACCACTGTATATAGATGCATATACTGTACATCATATGCTACTTTATGCGTTGTGTTTTCCTGGTGACCTTTACCATGTCTTACCTCTCCTCCATGACTGGTCATTCAGGTAATTCCAAGGGATTCATGCATGGACTAGACTATTTGATAATGTCTTTCTTTCCCTACTTGGGATTGTTAAACAATATTTTTGATTTTGATATGTATTCTTTTGTATTTACTGAATATACATGCTCCACCAATGAACTCCTGATGGAGTGGATTTTTATCTAAGAAACGTGTCGAGTGTGGAGGAGCTTTCTGTACTAAATGCATCTTCATAATTCATACTAAACAGAAAATTGTATATATCCAATCTGGACCTCAAACCCATTTGTTTTGAGAAAGGTTTTTGTATGATGAAATTGTATGTTTTTTTATAAATAAGGATGTATTTAATGCATGGAATTTTGTAATAAATGTGATACCTTTTTAACAAAAATATATGTTGTCTAGTTGTGCCTTAAAAATCCCACCATAGGTAAGGGTTCATACCCTTGATAGTGTTTTTACTTACTGTATTAGGATGTGACATTCAAAAAGGCCTTTATTCAGTGATTAAACTAAGTGCTCATTCTTATAGACAGAGCTTCTCCAACAATCTGAAATTTTGCTTATCTTTCATGGAAAATAAATAATTAATATTACACTATATGTGACATTTATCCATCAGCCAAGTGGGAAAGATAATCAGAAGAGAACCTGATGGAGCATTGATGTCCTATTATTGGCAAAACATCTACCTGCCTATACTGGTCTTTTATTGTATATATTTATATATTCTATTCCTCTTATGGTGTTTACCAGTATAGCTTTCAGAGTTTTTCTCATTTAAAGCAATCTTAGTACATACTGACCAGTCAAACTACTACTACTAACCAATAACTAAAAACTGGTGTACAGTGAGGAAAGTAGTCGCTAATATAAAGTGGTAAAGTAAAACTTGGTAAACATATGCTCTATATGTATAAATGCCTCTACCTTCATTGAATATTTTTATGTATAATATATGGTGCATAAAAACCTGCCTATTCGTATGCCTTCAAATGTAATTTTCATTGGTTAAGTTAAGGCTGAAGAGAATCTAGGTCCTTTATACACCAAAGCTTGGAGTGTTTGAGGTGTACTGGGCCTCTACATCATCCCATTCTTCCTCTGAAAGATTAGGTATATCATTCTTTTATTTCTGTAACTAAGGAAGAGGTCCTAGTTCCATGATAAGTGATCAAATGAGCATAAACCAGGGACGAGTGGTTTAGGAGGCTAGCATCACTCATCAAGAACTCTAAGGGATACTGCTGAAGAGTGGCAGTATGGGAAAATTGAGCCCTAATAGCACGTTATGTTGGAGATATCTGAAGAAGTACCAGTTAAGGAGATTGTGTACCTCTTTTAGTAAATTTAAGGTGCAGAGCTGACCCACCAAAAAAAGGTACATTTCTGAATGGCCGCCACTCTGCTCCAGATAACAAGATCAGGTATACTAGAAAGATGAGGGAGCATCAGGTTGTCCCAGAGGAGGGTATGAGGGAACCAGAGCTCAAGCGCATGCACCATTCAACTATGATCCTCCAAGCTCTCAGTGTCGTTTTCATTGGTTGAGTTAAGGCTGAAGAGAATCTAGGTCCTCTATACCAGTGTTCCCCAACCCAGTCCTCAAGGCCCACCAACAGGTCATGTTTTCAGGATTTCCCTCAGATGAATCAGATGTGGTAATTACTAAGGCAGTGAAACTGATCAGATCACCTGTGCAAAATAATAGAAATCCTAAAAAAACATCCACAGCGCAGATTTTAGCAGTTATTTGTGTGGTGCTGTTTGCCACAATTGCCATTTCATTCTGTCACTTGAGAATTGCGGGAAGCTGCACAGCGTTTGAGGTGCCATTAAAAATGAATTGCAGTGCCATTTGGAATCTCTGCAATTCCGCCTATGATGCCAAATCACCAGAAGTGAACAGGGAATTTTAAATCAATTACAAAATCAGTTCCAGAACCTTCACCTTGTAACAACAACTGATCGTCCTATGTGTTTCAGCAGCATCTGCAGTAGGTGGTAGGGAGAGAATGTGAACCAGCAATGCTGCGGGAGGAGGTAGGATCAGTGATGAAGGACCCAGAAGGGGGGTGATCGGTGTGGCGGGCGCAGATACTGGAAGCAATCACCCTGTGTCTTTTCCTGCAGCAGGGGAAAGGTGGAAGAAGGGAGAGAAGGAGAAGCCACTGGGCTTCCAGGGGTGCCACAGGCGGATTTCTTTCAGAAATGAGGCAGTACAGCCAGTGTTTCTTCACGTCAGGTGCCTGAGCCCCACATATGAACTGATGGGGCTTGGGCCTTGTACAGGGGATCCAGCTGTACTGCCTTATCAGCGGCCCTGTCCGTAGGGAGTTGCAGTGTAGTAAGAGCTATTCTGGAAGATTTACCTGCCTATAGCAAATATGAGAGAATAGTATCAATCATGCGAAAGGTGTAAAGGGGAAGTCAGATTGGAGGGAAGACCATTTTAATTACGTTAGTACGTCTCTACAATATTTTTTTTGCTGCTGTTCGCTTATTTAAAGTAGATTTCTTGCTATCGTTTAGCTCAGCGTTTGTTAACTGGTGTGCCGCAGCACTCAAGGAAAGAGTCCTCAGGGATGCTGTAGCAAAAGTACAAAAAACTGTCTGTGCAGTCTGATCTGAGTGTGTTCTGTCTTAACTCCTGTGTATACAGACAGAAGGGAGAGAGCACAGCCCACACCTCCCCCTGGCTCTTTCTTCCTCTCTGCTGCTATCTGTACTCCTGTTGGCAAGCCAGAAAGCTGTGCCGGCCACCCACCGGGAGGAGGTGCGGGCTGCGCTCTCTCCCCCTCCTGTCTGTATACATGAGTTAAGACAGAGCACACTTATATCAGACTGTGCAGGATTTGATTTATGGGTAGGGGCAGTAATCAAATCCTGCGCAGTCTTCATCTAAGAGTTCTGTGTCGCAGTCTTCATCTAAGAGTGCTATGTCGTCTCCTGTATACAGACAGGAAGAAGAGGTACTTGGGGGAGAGCAGAGCCCACATTTGAGATAGGAGGGGAGATTTGTGCTAGGAGAGAATTTGTGCTATGACAGGGTTTTTTTTGGGGGGGGGGATTTGTATTAGGAGGGGGGATTTTGGAGAGGGGGGGTTGTGCTAGAAGCAGGGATTTTAGGAAGGGGATTTGTACTAGGAGGGGGGAGTTTCGATTGAGGGATTTGTGTTAGGAAGCAGAATTTAGGGGGAATTGTGCTAGCTGTGGGATTTGGGGAGAGAGGATTAACAGCCTACAGACCACTGAACTTTGCCTCACAAACTACATTGTAGGGTTTGTTCACACCAGGTGCAATGTGGTAACGCATGCAAAATCATGCGTTTTCCCCTCACCACACAAAAATGTGCTGCCTTTTGTAGATGAGAAGGGGTGCTAGTAATTCTTAATGGCACTCTCACGCATCTAGCAAATGCACATACATGGCACGTCTTGGTGTGAACGAGCCCTCAGACTGGTGTGCCCCAGAATTGTGCACAATTCAAAAGGGTGCGTTGAGTGAAAAAAGGTTGAGAAACACTGGTTTAGCCCTTTTCTGTGTCATTACTGATGTTCATATCTCTGTAGCATAAGCATTTGCTGTAAATATTTCCCACCCAGCCAGGTGTGTCAGAGTGCATGTACTATTTGCAGAGTCATGGGCTCAGGAACAGGGGAACAGAAACCTAGAAACAGTGGCTCCTTTGGGGTGCTACAAGTAGGAGCTCGAGTCTGGGTTTTCCCTGTTCTGCAAGTGAATGACAGAGAAAATGAGGCAAAGACTCAGCATGGATCCTGCTGCTGCCACTGAATGGTATAAGGAGCAAACTTGTTGGCTAGAATCCAGTGTAGTGGCCGACATTCTCGTAGACACCTGGATGGAAGAACAGATCCCCCAAGCAGTGACAGCGCTAGCTCCTGACCAGGGAGTGTTCATACTGGATGTCCACGACAATCACTTCGGGGAAGACGGTCACAGTGGACTGAACTCGAGAGTCCTAATCGTAGGTCGTGAGAGTCGACTTGGTCTACTCGCAGTTACAGTAATCAGTCGAGATCTTATCGGGGGACCTTTGCCCACCCTTAAAAAGAGGAGGTGAGATTGTCGTGTATTCACACTCTGTACCGAACTACGTAAAAGTATAGGTCATACTTGTGAGGGACCAGTCCTCGATCGCGACAGTGACGAACCCCCTAGACAAGAAGGTAGGTCCACAGATGCTCTTACAGCCGGTGATGTGACCTAAGATCGG
>BLSH010227682.1:973493-985723 GCA_018402905.1 Glandirana rugosa | reverse complement strand
ACGCTTGTCAGGGATGAAGTGGTTCAGTGTGTTACACCTAAGAAGTAGATATCAGATCCCCGTGCACCCAGAAGATTGAGAGATGACGGCCTTTATTTGCCCACTGGGGTCCTACAAATTTGATAGGATTCCCCAAAGTCTGTTGGGAGCTCCAGCGACTGATAGAGTAGGTGGTGGGAAACATGAATCTGATCGAGGTGCTGGTGTACTTAGACAACATTGTTTTCTGCAGAACCCTCAAAGGGAATGAAGAGTGTTTGGAGAAGGTCACGAAGAGACTCCACAATAAGGGGCTGAAGTTGTCCCTTGACAAGTGTTCTATCAGCCTTCTGTCACTTATCTCAGACACGTCGTCTCTGCAAAGGAGTGGCTAATGACCCCAAGAATTTGGAAAATGTCACCTCCTGGCCAAAATGTGACTGAAATTAGGTTATTTGTAGGGTCCTGCTCCTATTTTCTACAATTTGTGGAGGGAATTGCCAATATATTTCTACCCCTCAATGAGTTGCTGAGGAGTGAAAACTAAAGACAATGACTAAAAATTTCTACAATAGGCTTGTCAAACCAATGGGCCCATAAAATCTTGAGAATCAATACAGAACCAATGGACTAATCAGTGTGAGCAGGCCTTTCACCAACTGAAGAGGAGTTTTGACCAGTGCCCCTGTTCTGGCCTACACTGATCCAGCTCATCCTTGTGAACTAAATGTTCATGCCAGCCAAAATAGGCTAAGCGGGGCATTATATCAGGAGCATGATGTACACTAACGAACTGTTGTTGCCTATGTGAGCCACAGCCTTTGCCTTGCTGAGAGGAACTATCACATAAATAAACTGGAATTCCTTACCTTGAAGTGGGCAGTGGTTAACAACTTAAAGGATTATCTGTATAGAGCGGACTTCGAGGTCAAGACAGATAATCCGTTCACCTACATACTCACTACAGCCAAACTGGACACGATAAGATGTAAATGGCTGGCTAACCTATCTGGTTTCTGCTTCAGCCTGAAGTACCACCCAGGAGTCTGAAACAGAAATGCTGACACCCTGTCAAGGAGACCCTTTGACCCTGAGACTCCCCCAGAAGAGTGGACTCAACAGACATCAGAAGGAGTCCAGGCCTTATGTCAAGGGGTAGGGCATCATATCAAAGGAGCTACCAAAGCTGAAGCCATTTGTGTCACTGCTGCAGGTGCTCCCATGCTCCACTGTGACTTTACTCAAGTGAGAGGTAGAGATCTCTTACTGTATAGCAGAAATACCTAAAAAGGATCAAGCGGAAGATCCTTTATGTACTTTCACCCTGAAAGCCCTGGAGAGTGGTCACTCAGAGTCGTTCATAGTGAACTCTACTCAGGAAGCACATCTGTTCACAAGGAATAGGATCTACTACAGCTATGTATGACGGGGTGGTCCACTGAAGGGGTCCCTTGGATGGTCCTGCTTTGATAGAAGCAAGTGTCCTTGCTTTTATAAAAAGAGCAACAAGTACAGCTGCAATTACAAAACATGTGTAGTCTGTTGGGTCTGCCTAACATCCGAACATGAATCCCTGTGAATGCTGGGAAGAATGGGGGATTGCGGGAGAAGTGGTTCCAAGCAGGCTAAGTTGCCTTATGGACTGAGCAAAAAGAAACGACAGATCCCAGAGTGATTAGAGATCTCAGTAGAAGGGGGAGGTTGTTTTTCCCAGGCTCAGGAGAAAAGCTGATAGCAGACCACTCACCACCACACTTGAGAGAAAGAGAAATGCACCGGCAGACATCCTGGGGCACTGAAGAGCACCACAGATGCTGACAGAGCCCACTGCCCAATCAAGGGGAAGAACACCAAACAGGGAACAGAGGGAGATCACCTGCTTCCACAGGAGATGGTGAGAGGCCACTGGCCAAACCCTACTACACTTTAACAAAGAGGAACCGTGTTGCCTGCAAGTATTGCAAAGCTAGCGCCTTTATCAGTGCTTGAGGGGATATTATCCTGAGCACATGAACAAAATAGTTAGGCCCCAACAAGCTGGTCAGCAGAAGATAGAGGGCATATTACAGATTGCTGATTTGTTACAGTGGCATAGCTCTCCTTAGTTAGAATTTCCCCAGTATAGGGTTTAGGTGGGGTTCCTCTCTACGCCAATTGTAAGTTTTCACTGTATATTTCTTGCCAATGTTCATCTATTTACAGATTTTTTTTTTGCTGTGTTTAACCATTTGCTGTGTTATTACTGTTGTTCATATCTCTGTTGCTCCTGGAGTACTGCATAAGAATCTGCAAAAAACATTCCCCACCCAGCCAGGTGTGTCCGAATACGTGGTGCTATTTGAAGAGTTGTTAGCAGAGAAACGGGATCTGAAAAACAGTGACTCCTTTGGGAGTAAGCACTACATAAGTATAAAACCTTCCTGTTCTGTTTTTGCAACAAATACCTTGCTGCTTATACACCATTTACCTGAGTGGAAATCTTTCCCGTATCTATCTGAATGACTATTTATTACTATAGGCATATCTCACCTTCCTTTATTACAAATACTCAGTTCTTCAGATACACTCTATTTTATGGAAGCGGAGGGACATATTATTGAGCCCATTGTTGTTCCTATAACCTATGCTGTGTGAAACTAGGATGGTACCCTTGTTCCTTCAACAAAAAAAGTGAAATATGTAGTCCAACATAAATACATTGTACCTTAGGGATTGCAAAGACCAGCTTACTATGTTGCGGTCAAGGCACAGTACAATAGCCATTAGATAGGGCACTTGGAGTTGTGCGCTTAGAAAAAAATGAGGGCACATTATTTCTGTCGAGTGGAACCAGATACAATAAAATTAATGCATCACCTTTCATAAAAATAGGTATGCTTCTCAGATAAAATATATCTGTTTGTTTAGATATCCATTCCTTCACAGAGGAGGCATTTATCAATGCCTATTTCAAAGCTCGAATCCTATGGGCAGCAGATAGTGATCTCATAATTGCTAAACATAAGCAATCATCCATGCGGGAGGAATCATAGTAATCTTAAAATACAGGTGAACGGGTCCTCAGTTAAATTGACACTGAAGAGACAAATAAGGGTCGTAATCACCCTGTTCCTATACATCTGCAGCTTAGGGCAACACCATAGAAGGTGTATGAGGTTCCCCTTGGGATGACCACATCTGCTGCAGTAGGAATCAGCTTGTATGTAGACCAATCCTGTGAAGAAAATTCTGGAATGAGATTTAATCTATGGAAAATAAAGAGGGTTATAGTGATATGAGTGGTTTCATGGGCAGCATCATAGATTTCTCCCTGTTGATACAAATGCCAGAGCATCTGCCAAATTCAGCGATAATGGATATTGCCAACGAGCGGGAGAAATTTGTGTTTGTGTAAAACAAAAGGATATTAATAACATATAATCCAATTTTCTCATCGTGTTACCCCCGACGGAACTTAAATATCATCTATATAACAACCTTAGTTTTGGGCTCTTAGAACTCTCACCTCCAGCAAATACAAGTTGAGCATATACTATTAGGACACCATAATGTCCCCATTCATCAGGTTACAACTACTTTATCCTTCTGTCCACAGGGGTCTCTCTTAGGATCACTTTGTCTTGTCTCACAGGAAGGGAATGAAAAGTGGTACATACAGAAACAAAGAGCCTCCATGAGAGCGAGATTCTCCACCACCCATGGCAATTTGTACATGGGATGGTGGGAGGAACTATACTTCTACAACAAACACAATCCTCATAGAGACTACATTCTTTTACATCAGAAGAACATCAAGTCAAGATCAATTATCTTGACCTCACCATACCTGGTTCCATCCAAGAAGAAATATTTACTGTGCGTGCAAATAGGAAATCTACTTCTAAAAATGCCCTACTACACGCATCTAGTTGTCAGCCCCCTCACACCATTAGGGTGATCCCACGGGGACAGTTTATCCGAACTTGATGGATTTTGACAAAGATGCTCTTTCACTAGAACAAAGACTTTGTGAATGGGGCTACCAAAAATCACAAGTAAAACAAGCCCGCCTCCATGCCAGAAATTTGAATAGGACCAACTTAATAATCCATCAATCTCCTCAACAGAGGAGATCATCCGACCTACCTATGTTTTCTACACACTACAGTTCACAGTTTGAACATATAAAATGTATCATATCCAGACATCTCCCCGTTTTGTAGAACAATGATAGCTACAGGGTAGTGTTAAAACAGGGGCTCATACATGTTGTTAGGAAGGCACGCACAATAGGAAATATGGTCTCCCCCAGTATGTACACGTCAAATCAACCAACACGTACATGGTTAAACACCACTGGGATGTACAGATGCAGTGTCACTAGATGTTCAAACTGTGGCCATCTTGGCCACCCTTACACCATAACTTCATATTCAAATGGTTTTTCCTTAACCATCACACAGCTGGTCAATTGTCACACTGAGTACATAATATATGTGGTCACCTGCACCACATGTAACATTCAGTACGTAGGAAAAATGACCAGAATGAGAGACAATTTTTAGACATTAGAACCAACAAATACCAATCTAGATGGGCAGTTCAATAAATTTCACCATCAAAATGTACAATCCTTCAGAGTTCAAATTATTGAAAGGGTTGATTGCCCGAGCCGCGGTGGTGATCGTTTCTCCCTTCTATGTAGAAGGGAGGTATATTGGATCTTCAAATTGAATACTCATATCCCCAAAGGTCTTAACACTTCAAGGGGGACCTCATTCACTACTATGAATAGCTCCATAGCATCCTAATTCTTTTCCTTACCCAAACAACCCCCCCCTTCCCTGCTCCTCAATTCATCTCTGCTCTAAAACTGAATATAGTACCAAATGTATCTTTCAGACCTGCTTTATTTATATTTACATTAATATATATTTACATTATTTTACTTTTGAGTGTATTTCCTTCTTTTTATCCCCAGAGATTCTTACTAACATTCTATTCATAGAGACACTTAGTTCCTATACTTTTTTGATTTTTTTCGTATTTGGGAAAAAGCTTTTCTGGCATATTTTTATTCAAGTTGTTTTTATTTAACAAAATAATAAAGAAAAATTTTATCTAGGTCTTTTTTGCAATCATTGCTTTTGCTTCCTTTAAGTACTAACATTTTTCAAGTCCTACAGGTCTCTGCGGTCTGTTTACCGGGGGGCGGAGCGAACCGCGTTGGTGGCGTGGCCTTGTTCAGAGTCCAGGCTGAGGCTGCCACTAACACATTGACTGGAGGGATTGTTCATGTGTGAGGCAAAAGGGAGACCTTTCTTATACCTAGTGATTACAGAAGCTAGGACAAGCTCCCTCCCAGACTGGCACACATAGCAATGGACATTGAGGACTTACACCCCTTCTGAGATCCTGAGCGGTTCACACATTGGGTCTTTTGGGACGCATATACAATTAGGACATCATAGTATCCCCATTCATCAGGTTATAACTACTTTATCCTCCTGTCCACAGGGGTCACTTAGGATCACTTTGTTTAGTCTCCCAGGAAGGGAGCGTGGCTAGTTTAAAGTGGAAGTAAACCCTCATATCATTTTCAGCTAAGGAAGCTGCCATTTTGGCCTCTGTTTAATCTTCAACTGCCATGGTGCTGCACATGTCATCAGTTATGACGCCAGTCATTGGATGGTTAGACAGTTTGGTTGAGAGCACATCCAATGTGACAGCATTTCTCGCATGCAGGGAATGTAACTGTTTTTTTTAAACAAATTAATCGATGGGTTTACTTCCGCTTTAAATTCACCAATTTATTCATGTGGCCATTCTGCATAGCTCAATTGGATAGACCCCAAGTTGTATATAAGTGGTCTGAACAGCACCTTGTATCAGGAATCCTCTACCCAAAACTTTGAGACCATTTAATAGGATGTTGGTACGCTGATGTTTATCTTCTTGTGCTTGCCATATAGCGGATATTTTTTATACCAGAAACCTATGACTTCTAAGATCTAAAATAATTTAATGGGTAATCAGGCCAGAATGTTTTTTTTAAATTCAGGGAGCAATGCACAGAGCTTATAGTAACACTTAGTGCCCTTTCACATGGACTTAAATACGAAATTTATCACTAACAGTCATATTTTCAAGGAAATTCCAATACCTATAATTGAATAGTTATTTATTAGTTAGTTATTATTTCAAATGTTCTTTATTATTTTCGAATTTTCGGCTTTTCAGCAACGGAATTTCTGAATTTGCGGTACAGTATTCGGGTTTTTGGATTACCGAATTTTCGAATTAGAAAAAAACGAAAATGCAGTCCGGGCTCAGCGGGTGCAGCACTGGTCATGCAGTACTGACAAGCCATCCAAATGTTTGATTTGAAATAAAGAAACTTATTGTTCAGTATATCTGACAACTCTCACCTACTTTTTTTTCAATAACTTTTTATTGAAGCTCAGTACAGTGTTATACAACCACGGAGATGCAAATAGATTAGATCACACAGCAAAACATCACTATCAGTGTTGTCAGGCTTGCTTTGATAGAGGGTGTAATGAAATAGCAGTTCTATTGCAAATGATGGTTGAGCATCAGCTTTTCTGTAACTTTTTTTTGTAAAACACAGAGAAAAAAAGAAAAGAGGGGGATAGAACAATAAAGAGGGAATAAAAAAAAAAAAATGAAGAAAGGTGGGTATCGGGCCCTCCTGGAGGTGCCATGGTTTCCAAGTTCTCTCATGAGCCTCCAATCGGTTCTGTAGCCGAGCTGTCATTTTTTCCATCAGCTCCACATCTTTAATCCTAGCGTATAGGGCTTCCTGCGTCAGGGGTTCACGCTGTTTCCAATTTAGGGCTACAAGGCGACTCGCCGCCGTAAGAATTCTCACCTACTTTTATACATCCTATTCAGGGCGCCTCTGCTGACTGAACTACCGACTGACCTTTTATTGCAAACTCCTTTTACACAAAACCTATTCCTTGCACCTGTTTTAGAATCCCAAAGAGGATCTAAGACCCTCGAGGCTTAGAAAGCTACCACCTCTTCCCTGCATGGAGATGTGTTTTCTCCACCCACTTGGAAGTTTGCGTGTTTTCCCATCCCTTGGGTGACTACAGCCTCAACTGCTGTAAGTTAATTACTTTTTTCTCCTTCTTTTCATTTTTCCCACCATGGAACAATTTCTTTTTAATCACAATTTTCTTGGAGTGAAACACCATACCACTTATCAAGCAGTTTACCACACTATAAGTGCTCTCCCATCTCCCTCCACTTTCTTTTTCCGGTGAATACCCCAAGCTATACCTGAGGTCTCAAGCCAGCTCTGTTGGGACTGAATGGTTTCGGGCTTCGCTTGACCATCACACCACAACTTCTAAAGCCGTTAAGGTGTTTGCTGCATCCATCCTTTTAATTGGGTAGATCGCAGTAGGCTTTGGTAGAATAAAGTTTTTTTTTTTAAGGTGGAGGGGTGTTCTATGTATTTATGGTCATTGTGACTATGATAAAACAACTGAATCTTGATTTTAATTTTGAATCTTGATTTTAAATCAGGTTGCTCAGAGAAAAAATACTTATTCAAATCTATCATTGCACAACTCATCGCTTCTGGGATTTAATGTACTCCAACTTGTCAATTTTCAAGCTGTTGGAAGACTTTCCCGAAGCAAATGCTATGTGGGTCATATATGTGTCGGAGATTAGCAACAAGGTTCTGACATGTGGACAATGGAAGGCTGCACAGTGAAGAGCTGGGAGCTGCATATTAGGGAATACCACCAGATATAGTACAAACCTGCTGGCTTTTAAAAGCTGAAGTGTGTTGTGGTGCACTGTGTTGGAAAAAAAATCCTGCATGTCTATTTTTTGTCTTTTCTTGTGCAATGGCAGCCCTTTTAAAATGGATAGGCTACTTTAATGCAACCTACATTAACACATGATAAAATATGTGCATTAAGGCCGCAAACGAACTGAGAAGTGTAACCGGCTGTTAAAGCAGAACTAAACCCTCCTAACTTTTACAGCCAAGGAAGCTGCCATCTTAGCCTCGGTTTGGTCTTTTGACCTGCAGTTGCCATGGCGCTGCACATCAGTTATGACAACTGTTCGATGACCTGACAGTTTAGTTGCGAGCACAAGCAACTGTGACAGGTATCATTCATGGCCTACCTATCTCAGCACACTTTCAGTGTCACATACAAAACCATCTCCTCCGCTCCTCTTCCTCTTTCTGTTGGGGTGCACCAAGGCTCCGTCCTTGGGACCCTCCTCTCTATACCTCTTCCCTGGGCCAGTTGATAACCTCCCATGGGTTCCAAAACCACCTCTATGCTGACGACACCCAGATCTATCTCCTGACTCCTCAACCTCTTCAAGTATCATAAAATTTACTGAGCGCCACATCGGTGTGGATGTCACACCCCGCAAACTCAATCTTTCTAAAACTGAGTTTGTAATATTTTCTCCTTCCCATGACTTTACCTTTGAGATCAATGGCACAACCATTGGTTCCTCCAAACATGCCAGGGTGCTAGGTGTAATCTTAGACTCTGACCTCTCCTTCAGCCCCCACATTCAATCACTGGCTAAATGTTGTCACCTTAACCCCTGCAACATTTCCAGAATTTGCACCTTACTAACGATGCCACAAAACAACTTATTCACTCCTTGGTTATTTACCACATTGATTACTGCAACACCATCCTCACTGGCCTACCTTTACACTGGCTATCTCCCCTTCAGTCTATTATGAACGCTGCTGCTAGATTTATACACCTTACTAACTGGTTTATGACTGCTGCCCCTCTCTGCCAATCTCTTCACTGGCTTCCCCCACCCCATCATATAAAATTAAAAATGCTAACCACAACATCGCCCCCAGCTTCATCACCAACCACATCTGCAGATATCGCCCAAATCGTCCTCACCACTCCTTCCAAGACCTCCTGCTCTCTAGCTGACTTGTTACCCCCTCCCACGTTCATCTCCATGACTTCTCCAGAGCTTCCCACCACCCTCTGGAACTCCCTGCCCCAGTATGTCTGGTCAGCTCCTACCCTGTCCGCCTTTAGGAGATCCTTGAAAACTCAGTTACCCAGGCAAACCTACCCCATCTCCACCTAAGAACTGTACTTGAGGCATCTCCATCAGATCATCCCCTGCAGCTATTACCTTTTGTACCCCCAGCGGGTGTCTCCCAGCAGTTTGATCATACAGGTCGTTAGGCTACACCTGATGGGTCTGCTGGGATTATATAAGCCCGCCTGGCACCCAGTTCCAGTGCTTCAGTATTTTCTCTGCAAGCCTGTCCCTGCCTGTGTCCGATCCGTTCTTGTCCTGTATCCGTGATCCTGTATCCTGACCCTATGACCTGATCCCTGGAACCTGCTCCCTGCTTCCTCACTCATCTTCTGCTCCCAGTAACCTGGCTCCCTGTTCCCCTGATCTCATGTCCCCTGTTTTGCTTATATGTGTGTTTTATACATTGTATTTAGTTGGATAGATAGTTAGGTGTTATTTTGGGATTTTCTGTGTTTCATTATCTTTTACTTGCTTGTTTATGTTTGCTGGTGTTTGGTGTTGGAAGTGTATGACTTTCCTAATAAATATATACATATTTTTACTTAAACATCTGGTCCTGTTTCCTTTAAATGCAGCCAACCAATCTGATCATCCCTGCTGGATGCCTGCATATGGTATTCCTAACATAATACTGAAGCCATACAATCAGATTGACTGCACCTGGGAATCAGGAGGAGATTTTGTATTTCTCACTGCTGGCAACAGAAGGCAGGGATTATTGCTACCAGATTTTGAAAGAGCAGACTAGGGAGCAATTATTGCAATGCATCTGTCTGGCTCACTCTTTTGTTAACCAAGGCAGATTTTTGTTTGAAGAGATCCAGCCACTAATTCAAATTTGTGCAGAGTTGGCTTTGTCTGGTGTCCCTAGTGGTGGGGATGATTATACCCCTCTTTTCAATGTGAATCAGGTGGTATCCTTGGTTTGATTACTGGATGACTCAGCCTTTTTCTTTGAACACTACTCAGCATGTTCCCAACAGGTGCTAGCAGGATGTATTAATTCTGTGCAATCTCTGGTCAGACAGGCAGTATGCAAATTAAATTTTGTGCAACTGTTATTACAGGAATGGTCAAAAATATTGCACTCAGCCTCTGTCAGCCTGCAACCACCCAGTCCTGTGGCCAGACACCTGGCTGCTGAAATGTCTTTCTCTCAATCACCCATAGCAACTACAGTTGCAGCCCAATATACCCCGCTACCAACTAAATATCAATACCCTGTTTCCACCTGCTGCACCTACCCTGCCGTTAACCCACCTACCTCCTCTCCGCTGCCTGCAACAATCCCACAAAAATCCCCCTCAACAACTGCTCCCTCTTTTTTACCATCCTCTCGCTCTTCTCCTCCTTCACCTGCACCCACTACTTACAGCCCTGCATCCCCATACAGAATTGCAGTGGCTAAACCTAAAAAGAAACAGAAGTTTTTCCCAACCTGCACAATCCTACCACTATACAATCGGCCTCCACATCAGCCGATTTGTTCCAGTTTGCTTCCACAACAGCCAATTTGTTCCAGTCTGCCTCCACACCTGCCACCTTGGTTCAACCCATTGGACCCTCTGCTATCCCCTGCCGGTCGCTATTCTACCTGACTGTGCTGGTTCTCTGTCCACCACCCAGTTTGGCCCTGAGGACTCTTTGCCGGCTAATCAATTTGACTTCACTGATCCTGATGCCCTGCCAGGTGGTCCCGTTCCTGATGCCCTGTTTGATCCTGTTCCTGAAGCCCAGCCTGCTGTTTCAGTGCCCGATGCCATGCCTGCTGCTCAAGCGCTCGCTGCCCAGCCTGCTTTTCAGGTGCCTGCTGCCATGCCTGTTGTCCAGCCTACTGATCCAATACCTGCTGCCCAGCCTGATGACCCAGTGCCTGCTGCCCTGCCTGCTGTTTCAGTGCCCGCTGCCCAGCCTGTTGTTCCGGTACCCGCTGCCCAGCCTGCTGTTTTAGTGCCCGCTGCAATTCCTGCTGACCCAATGCCTGATGCCCAGCTTGATGAGACAGTTCTTGTTGCCCAGTCTGATGATTCCGCTCCTGATGCCCAGCCTACTGATCCAGTACCTGCTGCCCAGCCTACTGATCCAGTGCCTGATGACCCAGTGTCTGCTGTTCTAGTGCCTGATGACCCAGTGCCCACTGATCCAATGCCTGATGACCCGATGCCCACTGATCCAGTGCCTGATGTCCCGGTGCCCACTGCTCCAATGCCTGATGACCCGGGGCCTGATGACCTGGTCCCGGCTGTTCCAGTACCTGATGACCCGGTGCCTGCTGTTCCAGTGCCTGATGATCCGGTGCCTGCTGATCCAGTGCCTGATGACCCAGTGCCCACTGCTCCAATGCCTGATGACCCGATGCCTACTGCACAGCCTAATGATCCTGTGCCCACTGATCCAGTGCCTGCTGTTCCAGTGCCTGATGACCCGGTGCCTGCTGTTCCAGTGCCTGATGACCCGGCGCCTGCTTTTCCAGTGCCTGATGACCCGGTGTCTGCTGATCCAGTGCCTTATGACCCAGTGCCGGCTGATCCAGTGCCTTATGACCCTGTGCCTACTGCCCAGCCTAATGATCCAGTGCCTGATAACCATGTGCCAGCTGATCCAGGGCCTGATGACCCGGTGCTTGCTGTTCCAGTGCCTAATGACCCAGTGGCTGCTGTTCCAGTACCTGTTGACCCTGTGCCCGCTGATCCAGTGCCTGATGACTCAGTGCCTACTGCCCAGCCCAGTGCCTGCTGATATAGGGCCTGATGACGCCCGAAGGAACGTAAGAAATCCGGTCTCAGAAGATTGGACAACACTCCACACTAGAGACTTATCCCATTATCTAGTACGTGGGTGGCGGTCCCAGACCTTCAAACCTAGACCATAGTTTTTGATCGAACGTCACCCGTACTTTGGTCGCCTCCGTCTGTTGTGTCCCCGTAGTCTCAGTCGGACCCGTAGTTCGTCCTTTCGTAGTTGTCCGTGTCCTAGTAGTCCGTGACCTAGTCGCCCGTGTCCCAGTAGTCCGTGTCCTAGTCGCCTGACCCGTCACCCGTGACCCAGTAATACGTGACCTAGTCGCCCGTGGCCCAGTAGTCCGGGATATAGTCGTCCGTGACCCGACCCGTCATCCGTGACTCAGTAGTCCGTGACCTAGTCGCCCGTGTCCCAGTTGTCCATGACCTTGTCGTCGGTGACCCAGT
>BLSH010227682.1:953551-971986 GCA_018402905.1 Glandirana rugosa | reverse complement strand
CCCGCATAGCTTTTAATGGCCGACCAATAGGCTCACTACTTGGCTGTCATGTGATTCTTGCCAATGGAGTGTATACCACGGAAGGCCTGGAAGCGTCAACCGCCCACCGCGCCTGCGATGGGAGCTGAGGAAGGAGGCTGCTGAGAGATAGCCAGGCACACTGCAAGGTCCCAATTGAAAAGGAATGTCCAATGAATATTGAAGTATGTGTACTGAAAGACAAACATGAGAAGGGAATAAATGTGTGAATGCAAGTGGGTGGAAGTGTGTGGTGTGAACTAGTGAAACCAATGCAGATTGAAAAAAGGGGAATGGAAGAGAAATGGGAAAGGTAGTGGGTGAGAAAGGAGGAAAAAGAGTGTGATAAAAATGAAATTCAGAGAGTGAAGGGGTCTAAAAAAAAGGAAAGAAAGGACAAGAAAAAAGGGGGAAAGAATATAGACAAGAAACATGACCAAGATGAAAAAGAAGCTAATGTGTTGCAATTAAATAGATGAAAAGTTACCTTGAACTGAGGATGAGTGTTGTGTGGCTGGCTGTATGCTTGTGCTGCAGCTGCTAGGCAGACTGAAGTGTAATGGGATCCTTAAATGCACCTGGGAACTCCCGCTGATTGGCTGTGTGCTTGTGCTGCAGCTGCTAGACAGACTGAAGGTAGTGGGATCCTTAAATGCACCTGGGAACTCCTGCAGACTCCCCCCAGCGTCACACTGCCCAATACTTGTTTTGAATAAAGATATCATTGTTTAACCGATTGACTCTTTGTTCTCGCATGCCCACCTCATTTAAAGTCCCAAAACTTCCTCTTCTATTTCAGGTCTGGTATGGATTTTAAGGGAAACTTCACACCAAAAATTTTTTTAAAAAATGGCGTTGCACCCCCCCCCAAAAAAAAATCCATACCAGTCCCTTAACCAAGCATGCAGCCTGGCAGGTCAGGAAAGGAGGGGGTGAGAAAAATCCCCCCGGACCATACCAGGTTACATGCCCTCAACATGGGGGGTGGGTGCACCCTAAAGCACCTTGCCCCCATGTTGAAGGGGACAGGGGCCTCATCCCCATTACCCTGGGCTGTGGTTGTGGGGGTCTGCGGGCAGGGGGCTTATCGGAATCTGGAAGCCTCCTTTAACAAGAGGGCCCCCAGATCCCACCCCCCCATGTGAATGAGTATGGAGTACATAGTACCCATTCACCAAAATGACAATTTCTTTATTAAAAATAAAAAAGTGGCAAACCCCCAGGTTCCGATTAACCCTAACCCTCCTGTTCCGTGGCAGAGCCTAACTGGCATAATTTCAACCCACTAATAAACAGGCAAAAAACAGCAGCCACAGGTCCATAGGAAAAAGGATCAGCAAACCCAGACAGTTGACAGCAGAAATACCTTGTGCATTGGCATGGGCTCAAACAGCTTCCAGAAAAAAAAATTGCTTACAAAACATTAACAGAGGGTCAGCAGATGAACCTGCAACCTGTGAAAAAAAGATGCTTGATGCTGAAGAGGCCCAAGAACCCCAAGATCTTCAAGAGAATGGGCTCAGGTAGGTTAGGAGGAACTCAATCCCTGAGGGCACAAGCCCTAAGAAAGGCAAATTAACCACCCAGCAAGATGCAAGAGGAAGGAGTTCCTTGGAGGGACCTGGCCTCTGGAAAAACAGAAGAGTGGTCATTTCCCAAGGGAAAAAAATGTCAGGTAGCAACAGAAGGCAGCCTTGGCCCCACCGTTAAAGGTGAAGCAAAAATTGCTTGAAATGCCTTCTTCTTGAGGAAGAAGAATGAAATTCCCACAATAAAGGTGATAGGAAGAGCACCAAGGAAGCAAGAATACCTGGCTTCCATGGTACAGAAGATGGCGTCTTCATGTAGCAGAAGAAACAAGGTGGCTACCAAGGAGAAGAAGGGGAGCCAAGGCAGGAGCAACAAACAGAAGGCTCTGTTTTTACAGAGAACCTTTTAAGGGAGTAACTCCCAAGAACACACGAAGAGTGCCCTGAGTAAGGCCCTAGCCTAGAGGGACACAGAAGGTTGAGTAGACAACTAAAAATAGTAACTTCTTGCAAAAACAGTGTACAATGAAAGTCAATGTTTTAGTAGGACAAGCAAAATCCAAATTAAAGAAGCCGCAGCATGAGGAATGGGAATGTTTTAAGATAAAGTTCCCCATCATCACACTAGGTAAAGAACTACCTCACATGATAGATTGCAGACTATGGGGGAAACGATATGCATGCCCCAAGGAAAAAGGCACTATTGTGTTACACATGCATTGTTTGTTTGCCTTTAAATAATTTTAACCCTTCCTCATTCCGTAGCTAGGAGATGCTCTGTACAGTTGGTCCCACCCTCCTTCAGTTTCTGTTCAGAGCACATATAATTGCTGGAGCTATACATAGGTAGCGCCCTCCTAGGTAGGTGCTAGTGAATGTATATAGTTTTTGGGTTTCTCTGCTTAACAGTGAGACAGCTAGGTAAGTTCATGTGCTGTCTGCTTAACAGAGAGCTGTGATTGATAGAGTCTGCTCAGTGTGCTCTGGTGCTGCTCATGCTGTCTTGGAGATTTCACAATAGTCCAATAGTAATGAGACATATTGGATAGTGGGTGGAAACTTAGCAGGTGAGACCATGGAAACAGCTCCGGCCAATTAGAAGGGGATGTGCCCCAAGAAATGCAGGGTACCTGTATTTATACACACAAAAAAACCCTCTAAATTGGGACTTTTTGAAGGCACAAAGCAGACGTAGTATAAAAAATGTATTTTTATTTATACAAAATTATCAAAAAGTATATGTAGAAAAACATCTGATATATGCAGGTTATGCAATACAGGATACAGAGTTTTTTCACATAATTCATGCACAAAACCTAATGCATTTTGGTACTAAAGACCTTCTTCAGAGGTATTAACTTGTACATTAACGTCAAAATAGGTTGATTCTGAAAAAGAAGAAAGTGCATCAGATTCATTAATAGATATTGCTGGTCTCACCAACATATTTACATCAGAGTTGGGGCCACTTACCCAGATGCATATACCAAGAAAGGAATTAAATTTTTAAAAAAAAGTTGTATAGTGTTAAAATCTAGTCGCCTCGGAAATACCGCCTAGTCTCTGAGACAGCCGGTGCAGTCTTCCCCACAAGAGCTCCTGGTGCCACCCTAGAGGGAGGAGGGGAAGGGCAGGGAATCTAAGTGTGAGACAAAATATAGTCTATAGTACGTTTTTTAAGATAGGGCCTTTTGTCTAGGACTTTATAATTTGTACAATATATCACAGTATTATAATAATGAATACCTTTGATCCCAGTGTAGGGCGCAATGACTGGCGTGTATAGATAGAAAGCAATGGATTTAGGAGATAAGAGCTCACATGGCTGGTCTTTTCCTAGTGCAGGCTGGATGGTACCCTAAACTAAGGGGAGCAACCCCAAAAGAGATTTATTCGGCCCGAGGTAAACCTCTATGTGCTGAAAGAAAAAAGCCCCAAAGGGGATTACAAAGTTGCACACTAGATATAAAAGCCGTTTAGACATGCCCAAGAATATAGTAATTTACCTTTTGACAGAGTATGGGGATGGGTCCACCAGCCAGTTACATCTGCACGTTCCACCGCCAAACACGCCAGTGATTGAAACAGATAGCTGCGGTGTTATATTGCCCGGCTCATGGCCAGTGATTTGCCAGGACAACAAAGCACCACCCTCAGACCAGCCTTCCCATTCATCTCTGGGTGCTTCCGCATTGGAGCTCCCGACCATGTGACCAGCGGTGTCAGAAGCCGGCCCGGAAATGACGCCACAGGTCACGCGGTCGCCGACGCAATTTCCACCTCCTGAACCACAATCCGGAAGCGCGTCAGTCCCGGGCCTGTGAAGCGCAGATGGAGACGCTAGACGAAGGGGACGAAGGCCCGCCTACGTCAGCTCATATGGAAAGGCGGCATCAATGGAGGGGAAGGAGAAGCCACCCTAGCCAATCGGCGGGTGGCTTGGGTGCGCTGGGTGGGGGGTTTGACTGAGCAGGCACTGAAAGCGGCAGTAAGAGGCGACAAGACCTCAAGAAATACAAATCACTACCATGCTAAAAATCCTTAGGAAAGGATTTAGCAAACAAATTCCCCAGTATCTAACAACAAATGGGCAAATGTTAAGATACATACCATCTCCCTATAAAGAGAGAAAAAGTCCTATATGAGCCAGCTGAACGTCTATAAATATAAATCACATGCATTTTAACATACAGTAACAGTTGTTCAGTAATATCTCAATTGGATTCCTGTACACAAAGTTGGTCTAAGAAAGGAAAAGGAAGGAACCAAAAGAGAAGAAAAAAAAAAAGGGGGGAAGGGGAACAAGGTTGATAAAGGGCCAAGCAGAGTCTTTTTTAAGGGAGTTTCTTGGTCTAAAATGGGGTGCTACTAATGCTCCCACCCTCCAGACACAAAACCATCTAAAAAAGGTTTAAAGGAGATATTTTTGTTTAGTCCTGGGAATTTTGTCGCCTGTAGGATATGAATCCAACGGGCTTCAGATTGTAGAAGAGTTTTGTTCCAATCCCCACCACGAGGATTTGGATGAATACGGTCTAGAATCAAAAATTTTACTTTGGGGAAAATACCCTGATGTATAGTTCAAGTACATGTGCACTATTCGTAGCCCCACCTTACCTTACCGAATGGGAGAAAATTCAAGGCCAAACATTATGCCAATTGCAAAACAAGAGGCGTTGTCTACTTACTCCTATGTGATTGTGGAAGTTTCTATGTGGGCAAAACAATCCAGGAATTCTGGCAACGTGCCTATAGACACATTCAAAGTATGAAAATAGAATCAAGGATCTTCCACTTGGTAGACTTGTAAGAATCAGGGTATTTTCCCCAAAGTAAAATTTTTGATTCTAGATCGTATTCATCCAAATCCTCGTGGTGGGGACTGGAACAAAACTCTTCTACAATCTGAAGCCCATTGGATTCATACCCTACAGGCTACAAAATTCCCACGACTAAATGAAAATATCTCCTTTAAGCCTTTTTTAGATGGTTTTGTGTCTGGAGGGTGGGAGCATTAGTAGCACCCCATTTTTAGACCAAGAAACGCCCTTAAAAAAAGACTCTGCTTGGCCCTTTATCAACCTTGTTCCCTTTCCCCCCCCCCTTTTTTTTCTTCTCTTCTTTTTTTCTTTTGGTTCCTTCCTTTTCCTTTCTTAGACCAACTTTGTGTACAGGAATCCAATTGAGATATTACTGAACAACTGTTACTGTATGTTAAAATGCATGTGATTTATATTTATAGACATTCAGCTGGCTCATATAGGACTTTCTCTCTCTTTATAGGGAGATGGTATGTATCTTTACATTTACCCATTTGTTCTTAGATACTGGGGAATATGTTTGCTAAATCTTTCCCTAAGGATTTTTAGCATGGTAGTGATTTGTATTTCTTGAGGTCTTGTCGCCTCTTACTGCCGCTCTCTCAGTGCCCGCTCAGTCAAACCCCTCCTCGCCCCCTTCGTCTAGCATCTCCATCTGCGCTTCACAGGCCTGGCTCTTCCGGGTCTGATGCGCTTCCGGATTGCGGTTCAGGAGGTGGAAATTGCGTCGGCGACCGTGTGACCTGTGGCGTCATTTCCGGGCCAGCTTCTGACGCCGCTGGTCACGTGGTCGGGAGCTCCAATGCGGAGGCACCCAGAGATGAATGGGAAGGCTGGTCTGAGGGCGGTGCTTTGTTGTCCCGGCCAATCACTGGCCATGAGCAGGGCAATATAACACCGCAGCTATCTGTTTCAATCACTGGCGTGTTTGGCGGTGGAACGTGCAGATGTAACTGGCTGATGGACCCATCCCCATTCTCTGTCAAAAGGTAAATTACTATATTCTTGGGCATGTCTAAACGGCTTTTATATCTAGTGGGCAACTTTGTAATCCTCTTTGGGGCTTTTTTCTTTCAGCTCAACAAGGTTTACCTCAGGCCAAATAAATCTCTTTTGGGGTTGCTCCCCTTAGTTTAGGGTACCATCCAGCCCGAACTAGGAAAAGATCAGCCATTGGAGCTCTTATCTCTTAAATCCATTGCTTTCTATCTATACACACCAGTCATGGCGCCCTACACTTGGATCAAAGGTATTTATTATTATAATACTGTGATATATTGTACAAATTATAAAGTCCTAGACAAACGGCCCTATCTAAAAAAAAATTACTATAGACTATATTTTGTCTTACACTTAGATTCCCTGCCCTTCCCCTCCACCCTCTAGGGTGGCACCAGGAGCTCTTGTGGGGAAGACTGCACCGGCTGTCTCAGAGACTAGGCGGTATTTCCGAGGCGACTTGATTTTAACACTATACAATTTTTGTTTAAAAATTGAATTCCTTTCTTGGTATATGCATCTGGGTAAGTGGCCCCCAACTCTGATGTGAATATGTTGGTGAGACCAGCAATGTCTAATTATGAATCTGATGCACTTTCTTCTTTTTCAGAATCAACCTATTTTGACTTTAATGTACAAGTTAATACCTCTGAAGAAGGTCTTTAGTACCGAAATGCATTAGGTTTTGTACAAGAATTATGTGAAAAAAACTCTGTATCCTGTATTGCATAACCTGCATATATCAGGTGTTTTTCTACATATACTTTTTAATAATTTTGTATAAATAAAAATACATTTTTTTATACTACAATGTCTGCTTTGTGCCTTCAAAAAGTCACAGTTTAGAGAGTTTTTTTGTGTGTATCTATACATTAGGGATGATGGCACTTGGTTAGCTGGTCCCTCAGGATATCTTTTTGGTACCTGTATTTAAGCCAACCTGTACACAACCAAAAAATACACTTCTCAGACTCCCATTTAACTTTCATTGACCTACCTGATTTTTCCCTGCCTGTACCTATTTTGTGGTTTTATACTTTAATAAAGGAACTTTGATATTTTGAACGGGTGTGCAGCCAATCCAAATTCATCCCCACCTGGCATGCTGTTGCAGTGACAGGGCTTGCACCCAGCCTCATGAGATTGTTCCTGGATCAAGCAGCCTATGTGATTCACATGTAAGCAGTGGTTCTTTTAATCTCTTAACTCCTTCATTGTCAGCACGTCTCAGTATAACATTACATTTTCTGTGCAGGGTAAAACACGTCAAGAACCAAAATTATTTCCGGATCTGGTACTAAGCAAACACTGAAAACACTTGGTGAAATCAATTTGGAAGGTTCAACAGAATTTTGAAGCTGATAAAGAAGAACTGCTATTTAAAGTGGTGCGGAATTAAAAGCATAAAATAAACACACATATTTACCTGTCTGATGCTGCAAGCTGTTACCCCACAAGCTCTAAGCCTGAGAATTGAGCGATCACATGACCACTCAGTTCTGTCTTGACTGTCAATCACTGGCTCTCTTACTGGAGCACTGGGCAGGAGTGGCTGGCTCAAGTTCTCAGCAGGATGCAGAGACAGCTGCCTGTAAGGCATCTGGATACTTATATACAATAATATCAGTATTCCCGATGCCTTACAGGCAGCTGGCTCAGCTGGGATCCCTCCAGAGTCTGGAGTGGCCATGTGATTCTGGGTCACAATTCAGGGCGACGCTCCCCTAATCCATGCATCCGGGCCCCTAATCTACATGCGGGGTACCGGACGCATGGATTCCAATGGGTTTTTTTGAAGCACGTGATTAGAGCCAGATGCTCTAATAGGCTTAAAAAAGGGTGGGTTTGGGGCGTAGAGCACTGCACCCTGAGCCCACCCAGTTGTGTGACAATAGCAAATTAATATTCGCTATTGTCTTCCTGATTCTCCTCCTGGCCAATCAGGAAGCCCATCACCCGACTGGCCAAGAGGAGAAGCGATCCTATTGGCTGCCGAGTAGGAGATACCATGAAGCACCAGGAGGAGGAGACACCGCCTGACGCCCAGAGTAAGCGCTGCCTGAGACCTAAGATGGGGTAAATGTGGGGCAGGTGACCGACCGAATGTGGGGGTTGTGCCGGTAACCCAGCCAACCCGGGGGGGGGGGGAGTGTTTTGGCCTCGGATGGATGGTTTGCCGACCCCCAAAAAATATACTACCAGCCGCCACTGCTCAGTTATAGTCTAAAGCGGGACAGTTTAGTACTGCAAGCAAAGGCAAAAGGAAAAGTGAGAATCATACATCATGAATCCAAATCTCATCGCTGTGCATCTATGAGACACTCCTCAATATTTGCCAAGTCTCTACAATCAAGATCTCCCACTCTGAATCAACTTATTAAAGCCCATGCCAATGCTGAAGTTTCCAATATTCAGGCAGCCTTTGCCCAAAAAAAGCAGAGATGGAAGCAGAAGCTGCAGAAACTGCACACAAGAAAGTACTGATGGAAGCAGAGGCAGAAGCCACAGAATCTGCACACAAGAAAGCACTGATGGAAGTAGAAGCTGCACACAAGAAGCAGAGACGGAAGATTTGGAAAAAATAATTAAGAGCACGCCACAGCCATGGCAAGGGTAGAAGTTTTAGAGCAAGCTGCTAGGGAATGTGAAGGACGTAGCAACAGACACTCTCTCCCAAATCTTCAACTACCAGCCACAGCAGCTGTATACCTCAACCAAGGTCAGTACACTGCTCCTTCCACCTCTCAGGACAATCTGTCTTCTCATCCCTCAGTATACAAGGCCTTTGCACTGCACTAAACCATAGGCACTGGTGTGCAGAAAATAGACAATACATCCTACTCTGCAGCTAGTCAATTACCTCCTATCAAGTACACTGCTCCACAACCTAACATGGTAATCAACTCTGAGCTAGTGACAGCGCCTTTGCACCACTATACATCCCAAAGTCGCTCAATCTCAGCGTACCAGTCAATGTAACTAACTTTATTCCAGATGCTGCTGTGCAACCAAGTCTGAAAACTCAAACATGTCACAGTTTGCTAAATGCATGCTCTGCAAGGCGCTCAGCAAGACAGGTCTACTTTAGTTTATGGATAAAACTAAAAACTACAGAGGCTGGAAATCCACCTTCAAAGCCACAATCAGTGAACTAGATATCACAACCACAGAAGAATTAGAGGATATGGAGAAACATCAGGACTCCCAAGGGGATACAATAAAAACCCTACAAAATCAGGTGAGATCTTTGGCAAAATCTCAGAAAGCGGCATTATACAAGATTGAAGATCTTGAAAACTAGAATAGACGAAATAACCTGCGCCTCCGTGGCATCTTAGAGAATATTAAGGAGGAAAACCTCCCCTCGGTGGTAAAGGGCATTTTCAACTCTATCCTAGAACAGCCAGAATCAAAACCAATTTGCCTTGACCGAATACATAGAGCCTCACAATTTTTCAAAGGATAAGCCAAGGGATATAATATGCAGATTGCATTATTATGAAGAAAAATCTGGCATGAAAAAAGCACGCTCAATGAAGGGCATTAAATATGAAGGATCACCAATAGATATTTTTACAGATCTATCAAAGGAAACTTGGTCGCCGATGCATCTTAAAGCCCCTCCTAGATAAGCTTCGCACTGAAGGCGCCACATACCATTGGGGTTTTCCCTCCTGTCTTATTGCGACAAAGGAAGGCCGTTTCTCAACCCTCAGATTTCCCTCAGATTTGCCCAACTTTTGCTCATCCTTGAGTATAGATATCCCAGATATTCCAGGATGCTGTCAGAAGAAAATACCCTCTAAAAAGAAACAGCAAGGCCATTTAGGATCTACCGAAAGAGACGGGTGAGACCTACACAATGATCCCGGCCTTCTAAGACACCCTGGACTCTATTTGCAGCAGAATTTAACCCTTCTCCTGTTTTTTTTTGCTACTTAGATATATGCAACTTCTACTGCAATAGGGTTATAATACAGATAATTAATATCTTTATTTTCTTTAGAAAGGACAGCATAGACTTGGAAACTTCAATATAAGAAACTATTATAACAGTTCACAACGGTCACGCCATGCGCTTTCTCCATGTGACATTCTCTCCCTCATTGTTTTTTTTCCCCCTTTCCTCTTTTTATGAAACTATGTTTCTCAGCCATTTCAAATCCCACTTATTCCCGACGGGGCCTAGGCGCCATAGCACTCTGGCGATGGCGTCCACACTGGGTTGGTTTTGACGTCAGACTCCTGTTGGGTCCACAGCAAATTTTTTTTTTGCGTGGTGTAGCTAAAGTTACAAAGGCCCCCCCCCTCTTTTTCCAAAAAAATTATTTTACTGGGATGTACCTGGTTCAGAAGAATATTAAAGCTGTTTAGGCCTTGTCATGGTAAATGTAAAGATAACATCATACAATGTTAGAGGTTTAAATATCCCAGGAAAGCATCATCAGCTTCTTAGGGATCTGAGACGCTTATAATGTTCTATAATTTTCTTGCAAGAAACTCACCATGCCTGGGATACAACTATTGGTTTACAATCTGTCGCTTCCCCTAGTTGGTACCATAGCTTCTCTGACACCAGAAGGGCTAAAGGGGTAGTTATAGGTATACACAGGGGTGCCCGATTCACTTTGGACAAGAAAGCACAGGATGATCAGGGAAGTTTTCTCTTCCTACAAGGAAAGCTTGGGGATGTTAAGTGTACCTTAGCAAATATTTATTGTTCAAATGTGAATCAGGCTTTTTTTTTATAAAGGTTCTAGCTAAACTAAAGGACTTTGCCCAAGGGTTAACCACCTTAGTGGGAGATATAAATCTACCACTGGACCCCCTTTTGGATACTTCCATGGGGCGTTCAGGTATATCATGTAAACGTATTGCTCAAGTTCGAAGGAACTTACATACTGCTACAGATGGTTGACACTTGGAGGATTTTAAATCTTAAGAAGCTTGATTTTTCATACTACTCTAGTATTCATGATTCTTATACAAGGATTGACAACATATTCATTGATCATTTTCACTTTCCAATGTTACTTTCTGTCTCAATAAGTACAATGACTCTCGGATCATGCACCTGTCTCGGTATGTCTTACTACATCTACAGCCCCGCTACGACAAGGTAATTGGAAGCTTAATGATGTTTTGCTCTCATTCCCAGAGGACTTGGCCAGTCTTTCTGCCTCCTTGGCCCAATATTTCACAGATAAAGCCTCACCCGGGCTCTCTAGGGCAGTCCTCTTCCTCTGGGAGGCACATAAAGCTTGTATGCGGGGGAGACTGATTGTGCTAGGAGCCAGAAAAAAAGAAAATGCAACAGCAGAGGTTGTCCGACTTGCTCGGTCAGGTGGCTGATCTTGAGAGAGCACATATCACGATGTAAGTCTATCCAGTCTCAATTAGTACAAAAAAGAGAGTAGTTGAAAACAGCCTTAAACTTAGAATCTAAAAATCGGAAGCAATTTTTTCCCCAAAAGATCCATGAGTGGGGTGAAAAGCCTAGCAAAATGTTAGCTTAAGGAAAAAAATCAGCTGCTTACATCACTAAAATAAGGACAAAAGTTGGGGGCTGGTACACTCATCCTCACACATTGCGCAGGTTTTCTGCAAATCTTTACAATGTAAGAGGTGAACTGGCAAATTCTCCATCAGAAGAAAAGCGGAATAGAATTATAAAATATTTATTACCCAGACTTCCCGAGGAGGCTCTGTCTGCCCTCGAGAAGGAATTTACAGAAGAGTTCCATAAAGCATTAATATCAACACCATCTGAGAAGGCACCTGAACCTGATGGGTGCACCATCTTATATTATAAAAAAATGAAAGATATCCTTATTCCACATCGATCTTCCTATGCTAACTCAATAACTGACCCAGGGAGCCTCTGAGAAGAGTCTCTCAGGGCCTACATAACTGTGCTGCCGAAACTAGGGAAAGATCCAACCCAATGTGGGAACTATCAGCCATTTTCCTTATTAAACACAGATGCTAAGCTTTTCGCAAAAATACTGGCAGACAGGCTCTACCCACTGTTACCAAGATGGATAGACCCTGATCAAACGGGATTTGTCCCTGGTCGTGAAGCCAGAGACAACTCATTCGGGCACTATAAATTATGTCATATGTTAGACGTAGCTCCCAGCCCATCCTGTTGTTGTCCTTGGATGCGGAAAATACATTTGACAGGGTGGACTGGGAATTCCTAATGTTAACCCTGGATTTTTTGGGAATTTTTTGGGAATTGGCCCTAATATGAAGGGTAGAATTACGGCGTTGTATGACTCACCCACAGCACAAGTAAGGATCAATGGTACGCTAAGTGAACCGCTCACGCTATATAATGGAACCCGCAGGGGTGGCCCTTTATCTCCCTTACTTTTCGTTTTTGGAACCCTTTCTCTAAACAGTTAGATTAACGTCTGATATTCGCAGGTTGGCTGTGAAGGGGAAAGAACATAAGATTAGAATATTACATACAATCAATAAAACAAGGAATGTACATAGAACAATATCAGACCTCTGAAAAGTATAAGCATGCATATGTATTCAGTACTTGGTTTGGGCCCCTTTTGCAGCAATTACTGCCTCAATGCGACGTGGCATGGAAGCTATCAGCCTGTGGCACTGCTGAGGTGTCATGGAAGACCAGGATGCTTCAATAGCGGCCTTCAGCTCTTCTGCATTGTTGGGTCTCATATCTTTCTCTTGGCAATGTCCCATAGATTCTCTATGGGGCTCAGGTCAGGCAAGGCCAATCAAGCACAGTAATCCCACGGTCATTGAACCAGTTTTTGATGCTTTTGGCAGTGTGGGCAAGTGCCAAGTCCTGCTGGAAAATGAAGTCAACATTCCCATAGAGCTCGTCTGCGGAAGGAAGCATGAAGTGCTCCAAAATCTCCTGGTAGATGGCTGCGTTTACCCTGGACTTAATGAAGCACAGTGGACCAACACCAGCAGATGACATGGCTCCCCAAATCAACACAGACTGTGGAAACTTCACACTGGACTTCAAGCATCTTGCAGTGTGTGCCTTTCCATTCTTCCTCCATACTCTGGGTCCTTGGTTTCCAAATGAGATGCAAAATGTGCTCTCATCAGAAAAGAGGACTTTGGACCACTGAGTTACAGACCAGGTCTGTTTGTCTTTAGCCCAGGTAAGATACTTCTGACGTCTGTTGTTCAGGAGCAGCTTGACAAGAGGAATACGACATTTGAAGCCCATGTTCAGGATCTGTCTGTGTGTGATGGCTCTTGATACACTGACTCCAGCCTCAGTCCACTCCTTGTGAAAGTCCCCAACACCTTTGAATGGCCTTTTCCTGACAATCCTCTCCAGGCTGCAGTCATCCCTGCTGCTTGTGCACCTTTTCCTTGCACACTTTTCCCTTCCACATAACTTTTATTAATGTGCTTTGATACAGCACTTTAGGAACCTCCAACTTCTTTTGCAATTAACTTTTGATGCTTTCCCTCCTTATGGAGGGTGTCAATTATGGTTTTCTACACAATTGTCAGGTCAGCAGTCTTTCCCATGATTGTGATTCCTACTGAACCAGACTAAGAGACCATTTAAAGGCTCAGGAACCCTTTGCAGGTGTTATGGCTTAATTCGATGATTAGAGTGGGACACTTTGAGCCTAGAATATTGCACCTTTTCACAATATTCTAATTTTCTGAGATTGTGGATTTGGGGTTTTCATGAGCTGTAAGCCATAATCATCACAATTATGACAAATCACAGCTTGAATATCTTGTTTTGCATATAATGAGTCTATCTCATATATTACTTTCACCTTTTAAGTTGCATTACTGAAATAAATTAACTTTTGCACGATATTCAAATTTTTCGAGTATCACCTGTACTACAGTTCTTGAAAAGACTGATTAGAACAAGAAAACTGAGAACCCAAATCGCTGACCTCAAAACCAGCACAATCCACTGTATTTGTTCTTGAAAGCTTGAACTCTATGCAGCCATGTTAGCCCATTGAAACTGCTGAGCGTATAAAACATGAAATAGACTTTTCTCACTTTTTACACAGACAGCAAGATCATGTTGGAATACATACACAACCCAACAAAGCAGTTCCACGCGCATGTCAGTAACAGACTAGAGAGCGTCAGAAATTCACTAATCCCAATCAATATGTGCCTCCGGACTTCAACACCGCTGATTCCGACGCTTGTGCTGTACCAGTCGCTGTTTTTCTGAACATTTCATTGTTGTCCCCACATGTCTCATTGAACGCTGAACCCATCACAATTTACACTGATTCCACATTTGAACTGGTTAATCCTGTGTCTGGTTTGGAAATCATAGCTAATACTTTTACACTTAACACTTCTGTGGATACAAAAATGGTTCTCTGGTTTTCTCTTGTACGAGCTATCCATGTTGTTGATCATTTCACTATTGACACTAAGGACCATGAAGAGTGCTGTAGATGGCAAAGAATATCCCACCATTCAGGAGGGTTTGAATCTTATACCAACAACTTGATCAAAGGCAGGTACGAAAGACTGGTGCATGTTGCGGCCTTCCCTTCTGATGATATACTTATAATTATAAACTGTTATCTGTACCATCTTGTACCTGCAAGTTAACAACTTTACATGTCTGATGTACACGTTTGAATTATTCTTCCCTTTCTTCTTTCAGGGATTCATGGAATAGAGTCTTGTATTGTTTGGACTTGATTCTCAATTGACTTAATATTGAAATCAAAGATTTCAACGGGGACAATGTTACACATTTACCTGGAAAATATTGTCCCTTTTTCCTATCCTATAACAGTGATGGCAAATATTGGCACCTCAGAAATTTTGGAACTACATTTCCCATGATGCTCAACTACACTGCAGAGTGTATGAGCATCATGAGAAATGTAGTTCCAAAACATCTGGGCTGCCAAGATTCACCATCACTTTCCTTGGAGATGCTCTGTTCAGTTAGTCTCAGCCTGCTTCAGTGTGTCTTTAGTTTCTGCTCTGAGCACACAATTGCTGGGGCTATAGATTTAGATTTTTTTGACAGATCTGATGTTCATCTGTCAAGATCTGCACAAGTTTTCGATTCAGGCTGAGTTCACACCTAATACCGATGCGACTCTCAGCAGGGGTCCAGTGCGTCCTGGTTTACCGTTTCAGGTCCGATTTCAGCCTGAATTCGGACGGGAAGCGGACCAAAAGACGCACAGGACTCCTGTGCAAATTCGCACCAGAGTCACATCGGAGATATGGGAACCGGCTCCATAAAGAGCCGGTCAAAATCTCCTGCTATTGCAAATTGGATGTGGAGAATCCACATAGTTGAACCACTTGTATCTAACCAGAGACTAGTACTCAATTCATTACTCAACAAGTCCATTGTATCCAGCACATGACGAGAAGACGAAGAATTCATGGTGAAAACTTTTCAGCAGCCTACGCTATGTCAGTGTCCCCCATGGCTTCTGCAAATGAAAGTGTGCCAGGCAATTCAAACTCTAATGCAAGAATATAGTCAGGGTACATAGCCAGAATAGTGTTTTCAGCTGTTGCCACCTGCCATTTCTAGAATGGAAGACAGCCTTTGGAATAGATCAGACATAGTGGGAGAGAATTCTGCTTAAGGCCTCATACACACAGGCATATCTAAAAAAAAAATAAACAAAACGTCGGGCCCGACGTCAAAGGATAAAAGTCGACGTTTTTCTGCGGTATGCATTGGCGTTTTTGAGCGTCGGCGTCAATAGGCGTTTTTTTAAAAAAAATCATCCCTCTGTTATTTTTCAACCTAAAAACGTCGGCGTCAAAAAACGCCAGTACAATATTAGGTGGCGTTTTGTGGCGTCAAAACGTTACAGCCTCAGAACGCGATGGCCATGGGTTCTACTTTCTGCTCACTAACGCCGACGCCATCTACAGCTCAAAAACGTCGACGTTTTTATGGGGCCATTGACTAACATGGAGAGCTGCAAAAAACGCCAGAAAACGTCGGCGTCAAAAAACGTCCGTGTGTATGAGGCCTTAGTGAGACAGGCCGCATGTTGCGCACATCTGTGAGAAAGCCTGAATCAGATGAACGGTGTCAGTGTAACCTTGCTTTGGAGGTCTTTGGTTGCCTGCATCTCTTGGGGCAGATACACCTACGGTCAGTGGATGGTGGGGAACGGTGGCATGCCGCCATACCATGGTTTTTAATACTATTTTGGCTGGTTTGACACACTTTGTATGCCCCTAAAAAAGAGGACAAATATTACCTCGAAATGTGTTGGATGCACATTGGATCAGGGAATAATGTGAATAGACACACACCTTATGTTGATAGGTTATTCCCTTATAGGGACCTCAGGGTATTTCTGCGATATGATGCATTTTACCAAAGGAAAAGCTGTACCAGCCAATATGTTTTAAATTGGTTTTGTAAATATTTTTACATTTTATTGTTTATATATTCTCATCACTGCATTTATCATTACCTATACATCTCTTTGAAACATAGGAATAGCTATCAACCTGGGAGGAACTTTAGGTTGCTTGCTATTGCGTGATACGGTGCCCAAAGTAAACATTACAGGCCCTCTACTCAACACTACTGGAGTGGTGAAGGTATGGTTCCCAAGGTATACACTGAGGGTAACCAATCTGGGAACAGCTAGTGAACCTTAGGGCAAAAAACAGACAAATCTTGATAGAAGTGTCAGTCGAAGGAGGTAAAGACAATTGGGGTAAAAGGGAAAATTCTTCACCAGGAGAAATGGGTCCATCACCTAAGGATACTAGCAAAAAAAAAATTAGAGCAACAGAGTGGGTTGGGCGCCACGCACGCACGCACACACACACACACACACACACACACACACACACACACACACACACACACACACTTGCAGTAAAGCTTTTGCCAGTGTCCAGTCACCTGAAGATATAACCCATAGTCTAAGAATCTATTTCTGGGTCCTGTACAATTAAGATATTATATTTTTATGACACTAGGAGCGGTGTGCTTTTGCTTGCTTTAGGTTCTTAAGAGTACAAAGTTGATGACAGATCTGAATTAAACTGTACAATTGGATTGCTACATATCTGACCAGCTGTATCTTAACTACAGTGTCTTGAAAAAAGGGATTTTATTAAAACTTACCGTAAAATCCTTTTCTCCGAGTTCACTGACAGACGCAGCTCTTCATGACTTTGTGGGGTTTTATGTTCGTCAAACTAGGAGTTAACTAGGCAGGGAAAAGAATCAGCTGGCCCCTCCCCTGGGGGCCGTCCTCTCTTCCTACATCAAACCCCCTCACAGTATAGCTCTTCAGTTCGTACAAAATCCGTATAGAAACAGAGCCCAGAGGGGTGGGTGCTGCGTCTGTCAGTGAACTCGGAGAAAAGGATTTTACGGTAAGTTTTAATAAAATCCCTTTTTCTCCTTACGTTCACTGACAGACGCAGCTCTTCATGAGTTTGTGGGGACGTCCCCAAGCTGTGTCAAAAAAGAGGGGAGGGTAAACACCAACTGTACCCAACTGAACCTCTGAGGAGGCGCCAGTCGCGCCTACACTGCCGCCTGCAGAACTTTGCGGCCAAAAGCAGCATCCGAAGATGCAAACACATCAACTTAGTGAAAGTGTGAACCGAGGCCCACGTGGCCGCTTTGCACACCTGGGACACCGAGGCCTGGTGTCTGAAAGCCCAGGAAGTACCAACTGCCCGGGTAGAGTGAGCCGTGACCGGAAAAGGGGGAACCTTGCCCCGAACAGAATACGCATGAGTCACGGTTTTTCTAATCCAATGAGAAATCGTAGCCGAAGAGGCCACCAATCCTTTACGCGGGCCCTCTGGCAGAACAAACAAGGCGTCAGCTTTTCAAAAAGGAGCTGTAGCAGCCAGGTACACTCGTAAGGCCCTCACTACGTCCAAGGCGTGCAAATCAAACTCCTTTGGGTGCGATGGACGAGGGCACAACGAAGGCAGGACAATATCTTCATTGATATGAAAAGAAGAGACTACCTTCGGAAGAAAAGGAGAGGGTCGCAAGACCGCCTTATCCCTATGCATTATCAGGTAAGGAGACTTGCACGATAGTGCAGCTAATTCCGACACCCGTCTGGCAGAAGTGATGGCGACTAAAAAGGCCACCTTCTGCGACAGAAGTTGTAAAGAAATCTCCCTGATTTTCTCATAAGGTGGTTTCTGGAGAACAGAAAGCACCAGATTCAGATCCCACGGAGCCATCGGAGAACGACTCCCTGTCCCCTCAGCGGCTGAGGCATAAGGGATGGGACAATTTTCGAGCGTTCACGTGAAGAACATTCTAGATAGTGGCGTGGACCTTCCGAATGTAACGAACCACGCTCCGTCTCCCGATATTGGGGGCGAGAATACAGCACAGGTCTCAGGACTGGAAAAATGTCCTTCCGGACTTATTCTTAAACCGAAACTCATGGGAGTTCCCGGTCTATAGCCGGAATCGGTAAGAGAAAGTCTCTGGAAATCGGCGCGTGAGAGACTAAGCATGGAAACATGTTCCACACGCTGTACACCGCGGAGCCCATTCTAGAGGCTACCGAGGCACCCTAGACTTAGACCACGAA
>BLSH010227682.1:938079-948740 GCA_018402905.1 Glandirana rugosa | reverse complement strand
TGCTGCAGGCCCAAAGTCGCCCTGCTGAATCGCATCGGTAAAGGGGGCCGACAGGGGAATTTCACCCCGGGGCGCCCACACGGAACGGGCAAGATGCAGCGGGTCCCCCACAGCGGGACTGGCTTTGCATCATGTTGGCCAGGTCGGGGAAAGTACAGAGCTCCAGGACACTCTATGCCCCGACCGGCTTCTTGAAAGTAGATCATCTTGATTGTAGTAAAAAATAAAAAGTAAAAAGTGGTCACAATAGGACCGCAGTTCCCCTAGAAGGGAAGCCAGGTCAACTCCTTGCGAACTAGGCATTGAAACTGAAGAGCTATACTGTGAGGGGGTTTGATGTAGGAAGAGGACGGCCCCCAGGGGAGGGGCCAGCTGATTCTTTTCCCTGCCTAGTTAACTCCTAGTGGGACGAACATAAAACCCCACAAAGTCATGAAGAGCTGCGTCTGTCAGTGAACTTAAGGAGAAAAGTACTCATACCCCATGGAATTTTCCACATTTTATCACGTTATGACTAAACACGTAAATGTATTTTATTGGGTTTTATGTGATAGACCAAACAAAAGTGGCACATAATTGTGAAGTGGAAAGAAAATAATAAATGATTTTCCACATTTTTTTTTACAGATAAATATCTGAAAAGTGTGGCATGCATTTGTATTCAGCCCCCTTTACTCTGATACCCCTAACTAAAGTCTAGTTGAACAAATTGCCTTCGGAAGTCACCTAAATTAGTAAATAGAGTCCATCTGTGTGAAATTTAATCTCAGTATAAATACAGCTGTTCTGTGAAGCCCTCAGAGGTTTGTCAGAGAACCTTAGTGAACAAACAGCATAATGAAGGTCAATGAACACACCAGACACGTCAGGGATAAAGTTGTGGAGAAGTTTAAAGCAGGGTTAGGTTATTAAAAAAAAAATCTCAAGCTTTGAACAACTCACAGAGCACTGTTCAATCAATCAACCGAAAATGGAAAGAGTATAGCACAACTGCAAACCTACCAAGACATGGCCGTCCACCTAAACTGGCAGGCGGGCAAGGAGAGCATTAATCAGAAAAGCAGCCAAGAGGCCCATGGTAACTCTGGAGGAGCTGCAGAGTCCCACAGCTCAGGTGGGAGAATCTGTCCATAGGACAACTATTAGTCATGCACTCCACAAATCTGGTCTTTATGGAAGAGAGGCAAGAAGAATGCCATAATAAGTCCCGTTTGCCGTTTGCGAGAAGCCATGTGGGGGACACAGCAAACATGTGGAAGAAGGTGATCAGGGCAGATGAGGCCAAAATTGAACTTTTTGGCCTAAAAGCAAAACGCTATGCGTGGTCAGGAAACTAACATGACACATTACCCTGAACACACCATCCCCACCATGATACATGATGGCGGCAGCATCATGTTGTGAGGATGCTTTTCTTCAGCAGGGAAAGGGAAGCTGGTCAGTTGATGGAAAGTTGGATGGTGCTAAATAAAGTGCAATCTTAGAAGAAATCCTGTCCAGACCTAAATCCAATTGAGAATCTGTGGCAAGACTTGAAAATTGCTGTTCACAGACGCTCTCCATTCAATTTAATAGAGCTTGCACTATTTTGCAAAGAATGGGCAAAAATGTCACTCTCTAGATGTGCAAAGTTGGTAGAGACATACCCAAAAAGACTTGCAGCTGTAATTGCAGCGTAAAGTGGTTCCACAAAGTATTGCCTCAGGGGGGCTGAATACAAATGCACACCACACTTCACATATTTGTAAAAAAATTTTGATATCCACTTATCATTTTCCTTCCACTTCACAACGATGTGCCACTTTGTGTTGGTCTATCAAATAAAATCCCAATAAAATTTACATTTTTGGTTGCAACATGACAAAAGGTGGAAAAATTCAAGGGGTATGAATACTTTTTCAAGGCACTGTACATAATTAAAAGTCAGGATCATTTTTGTAGCTCTCTGTGCCCTTGTTTGGGAGATTCACCCTCTTCATTTGTCTTGTTTACCATTACCATCTAAAGTGAACATAAAGCAAACCACAAATTTTGGATTGACACCAGAACAGTATGAAAATCTTGCAATGGGGATATTAGTTCTGGGGACCCTGGTGTCACTCATGGATTCCCTCACTTTGGAGGGATTTCCTCCCCCTTCCTGTTACAGTTAGGAGACAGAAAGTGACGGGCACAGAAGGCAAAACAAAACAAAAAAAAAAATCCTGACAGACGCTATAACCTCCTTTACTCTATCTAAAAGAAAAAAAAAAAAAAAAGGTTTTACCTATAGATCTACTTATAGAGCAGCTTTTATCCGACAGAGTGGTTGATCAAAAGTTGATCGGTAGATAGAATTTCATTCACCTGCAGTGGCCACAAATGGACTGAAATTCAGCCGTTCCATTTATGGATATCTTAAAACTCACGATTATCACCAACCTAAAGTAGTATTTTAAAACGCAAAGATCTCTACTATAATCTGTGAATTGCCTTTTGCAACAGAAAGTTCTAAAAAACAAAAACAAACGTGATGACAATTGAATGACCGGATAAATTATTATTTAGTTGCATAGTTAGTCTGGCTGAAAAAAGACACAAGTCCATTTACTCCAACAAAAGGGGGGAAAAAATAAACAAAAAAAACAATCAATCAATCTATACAATCCTATATTTACAATCCAATACCCACACAGTTCATCCAGAGGAAGGCAAAAAAACAAAAAACCCCAGAAAAGCATGATCAAATTTGTTTCAGCAGGGGAAAAAAAAATTCCTTCCTGATCCCCTAAGAGGCAATCGGATTTTCCTTGGATCAACTTTACCTATAAATTTTAGTATCCAGTTATATTATGTACATTTAGGAAACAATCCAGGCCTTTTTAAAGCAATCCACTGAGCTGGACAGAACCAGCTCTTGAAGGGATCTATTTCACATCTCTTAAGCCTCGTACGCACGGTTCGACGGTTGTATGACCGAACAGACCAAATCGTATGTTGGCTGTTGTATCTAGCATTGTGACATGCACTACACGATCGTACGATCAAGCTGAATGTAGTGTAATTTTATGAACGTATAAAGAGAACGTTCGGGTGCATGTAATTAGTGTCTGGTCGTTCCCGACTTCTGAGCATGCATGTTTTGCACAATACAACTTGTTGGACCAACTTCTCTGTACACACGATACAACGGTCGTAAGACCGATTGTTGGTACTACCAAGTTTTCTAGTCTGCTCATACAACTTCTGCTGTACGACCGTCGTACGTCGGCTGTTCTAATCGTGCGTAGTAATGATCGATTTCGCATACAACGGTCGTTCGTATGAGCTGTTGTATACGATCGTCGTACCGTGTGTACGAGGGCATTAGGCTGCATTCACACTGGAGCATGTCATTTTCAGGCAGAAAGTCGTGATTTTACCGCGATTTTGCACAGGTCAAAAAGGTCACCAGTGTAAAAAGCAGAAAAATGCCCAAATCTGCCTGAAGAAATACCTACACTTGTTTGAGCTTCAGGCCATCTCCATATAGAAACATTTTTTTTTTCCCCCTCAAGCGTTTTGTAGCTTCAGGCTTTATGCTACAAGACGCCTCAAGGTTATTCTTCTGTGAATTGAGTTTAACATGCAAGGACATAAGGAAAAGACATGCACCATCAACACAAAAACTTACTGTAAATATTGTACTTCAGTACCATTTTGATATATTCAGCTCATATAATCTATTGAAAGCTTTAGAAGTGCATGTAGTTATATACCGCTGTAACCACTTGAATCCCCAGACCAGTTCCTTCCTAAATCCTCTGAAATCCCAGAGAATTTGTTTGGGAGGGGTCTTGGACCCACACTTTATACCTTTTAGTATTTATAGTCTACCTTAATACATAGTTTGTGTTTCTGGGACAGGGGCTTAAAGCGGAGTTCCATCCATAAGTGGAACTTCCATGGATTGGATTCCTCCCCCCCTTCCGGTGCCACATTTGGCACCTTTCAGAGGGGAGGGGATACCTGTCAAATCCAGGTATCTGCTCCCATTTCCGGGGAAAGTCCGCCACACTCGGTACGGCGAAATATGCAATGTCTGTCACCCCCCCCCCGTCTTCTGGGAGAGACACAAAGGTACCAGAAGACAGCAGGGACCATTCAGAACGCGCAGCGCAACTCACGCAATAGGAGAAGGCTTCACTTCCAGATTCCCTTAGTATGGATGCCGGCGTCTGCACCCGGAGCTGAGGGACGGATCGACTTCGGGTGCTGACATCGTGGGATCCCTGGACAGGTAAGTGTCCTTATTTTAAAAGTCAGCAGCTACAGTATTTGTAGCTGCTATTTTTTTTTCTCCCAGGGGAAACTCCGCTTTAATCTGGATACATTTATTTGTATTACCTTTTTTTTTCTAAGAAGAAATGGTGAAACATTAGAAAAAAAATATTTTCCAGAAATGTTTCCCCAACACAAATCCTAATTTGTAAACTCCTGTTATTTACACCAAAATATAAAACAAAGTCTGGTTATTAAAATGTCACATAATTGCAATATTTTCATGCAGTGTAGTGAAATGGTTAAGCTCAAAGTAAACATTTGTGTTTTACTTGGTTTGTAGCAGCAGAAGCCACAGAGCTTAGCGCTAGATCCTGGCTGTCGCTTGATTGGCATCAAGCAGAAAATTTGGCAGGTTTTAAAAAAGGAAAGAAAATAAAATCAGAAGGTACGAAAGTCCGAGCAGCAACAGAAATCTAAAATTTCTATAAATCTGTTGTTAAAGACAAAATAGTACTAAACTAGTAACGCTACTAATACTAAATGATACTGATCAGATTTTTTTAGGTTTTTCTTGGCTACAAAAAAAAAAAAAAAAAAAAAAAAGCTCAGGGATATTCAAATAAAAGAAACCTGTAATTGTGACAAATGAGAGTTGAGGCAATAAAGCATTCGGCAGTGAGCCTAAGGGTGTGTGGGGTTGAATGTGGGATAAAGCCTGAATGAGGTCAGTGTTGTAAAGTAATGAATTGCCAGATGTATAAAAAGTCCATTTGTAATTAGTGCCAGCCTACTTCCAACACTGGAATAGGAAAGCATTGTTAACATCCTCCCTTCTGCATTCCATTATATAATGAGAGAAGGAACAGCAAGTACCAGCACCTCTTCGTACCCAACGATAAGTATGAACTTTGCTCATTTGTGCTGTAACAGTTACAAAATTTTTAATTTAGTAACCATAATGGCAGAAATTAGAAATTCAGTAACGAATGATCCAAACACACCGATCGATGTACACCATAATAGGAATACACATTTTAGTTTATTCAATTTAATTTCTTTGTTTTTAAAAGTTTAAAAAAACCTTACAAATCAAGAATAAGAAATACATTTTACAATACTAAGTAGAGATGCACAAAACAAAAACAAATTGGAGGATTAGGCAGGTGAGAATGACTAAACCAGGCCAAATCGCTCTGATCTTTTCCTCTTCTTTGCCTGGGGGAGAAAGCATACAAAATATTAACAAAAAGGGCAAGGTCTCAATCTGTAAGAGACTGTTAAAAAGTATGTACAAACCAAATTTGTTTAAAGGTGAGTGCACTTTAACTCACTAAACTAGTGATTCTCAACTCCAGTCCTCAGGACCCACCAACAGGCCATATTTTAAGTATTATGGGGAGCTGCAGACTAGAATACTGTAATCACTGAGCAGCAAATGATATCACCTGTGATGTATTTCAGTTATCCTGCAAACCTGGCCTGTTAGTGGGTCCTGAGGACAGGAGTTGAGAACCATTGCACTAAACACATCACTTTCCCAAGCCAGCCTGAGCAATAACTCCAATTGGGAATCTATATGACTAACTGGCAAATGTCAGTTTTTTCTCGGAATGGCATGGCCAGAATGGTCACATGCTGAAGCTAAATTGTGCACATATAGTCTGGTACATATGCGGTGGTGAAGAGCAGTGGTTCTCAACCCTGTCCTCAAGTACCCCCAACAGGCCATGTTTGCAGGTTTTCCTTTATCTTGCACGGGTGCTTTAAACCACTTCAGCCCCGGAAGGATTTACCCCCTTCCTGGCAAGAGCACTTTTTGCAATTCAGCACCGCGTCGCTTTACCTGTCAATTGCGCGGTCATGCGACATTGTACCCAAACAAAATTGACGTCCCTTTTTTCCCACAAATAGAGCTTTCTTTTGGTGGTATTTGATCACCTCTGCGGTTTTTATATAAACATAGCAACAATTTCGAAGAAAAAAAAAAAACAACCCCACAATATTTCTTACTTTTTGCTATGATGCATATAAACAAAATATATAAAAAAACAAGTTTACTCATCAGTTTAGGCCGATATATATTCTTCCTCATATTTTTGGTTTAAAAAAAAAAAAAAAAAAAAAAATATCGCAATAAGCATATATCGATTGGTTTGCGCAAAAGTTATAGTGTTTACAAGCGATGAGAAATAATTTATGGCGTTTTTATTATTTTTTATACTAGTAATGGCTGGGATCTGTGATTTTTAGCGGGACTGCGACATTGCGGCGCACATATTGGACATTTTTTGGGACCATTGGCACTTATACAGCGATCAGTGCTATGAAAATGCACTGATTACTGTGTAAATGTCACTGGCAGGGAAGGGGTTAACAACTAGGGGGCGATCAAAGGGTTAATTGTGTTCCCTGCTAGGTGTTTCTTACAGTGTGAGGGCTGGGCTGACTGGGGGAGGAGAGTGATCGCTGCTCCGATATACATGGAATATATAATCACTCTCCTCTCCCCTGTCAGAACGGAGATTCGCTTGTTTACTTTAGTGGACCCCCGTTCTGTCACTGCCGGGGAGAGATCGTGGGTGGCAGGTGGACATCGAGTCCGCCCCACCCGTTCACTAGCTCCCGCGCTAGCGTGTGAGCACGCCTCCGGCGGCACGTGCGCCCACAATACTCTCTCTCGCGGACGCCGGCAGGTGACAGTGGTTTGCGCAGGAGAGCCATGCTGCCGCCATTAAGCCATGGCGGGCGGTCGGCAACTGGTTAAATCAATCAATGGCTTGGTATTTTGGACAGTTATTTTATCCAAGAGCAATTCCCAAAACATGGCCTGTTGGGGGTACTCGAACACAGGGTTGAGAACTACCACAGAGAAGCACAGAAGCCTGCTACCATGTGCTGAAGACTAGTACTCCCATTATTCCTAATGGCAGGTCTTGTCCTCATCTTGATGCATGTTCTGGGCTGCATGTGAACAATATAACTCTGACAGCGTATAAATGTGGGCCATTTCAGCGCAATAGGGCATGATCACCAAGTCTGAATGTACTGTGTTGTGCACGCTTCCTACAGGTTCAGTTTATATAATGGAACAAAATGGAGACCGACTCCTACTTAGGGCCCTTGAACACTGATCAGTTTTTCTTCCGGTTTGCCTTACCAAAATCGTAAGAAAAATGCATGACCATTAAATCCTATGGAAGTCTTCACACACCAGTCAATTGTGGGTCAGTTGCATTTTTAACCACTTCAACACCGGGCACTTTTACCCCCTTCCTGTCCAGGCCGATTTTCAACACCGTCACACTTTGAATGACAATTGCGTGGTCATGCAACGCTATACCCAAACAACATTTTTATCATTTTGTTCACACAAATAGAGCTTTATTTTGATGATATTTAATCACCACTGGGTTTTTTATTTTTTGCTAAAATTTTGAAAAAAAAAAACAAAAAAAGAACATTTTTCTTTGATTCGGTTATAACATTTTTGCAAATCTTTCTTCATGAATTTAGGCAAAAATGTATACCGTTTCATTTCTTTCGTGAAAACAACCAAAATCAGTGTACACTATATTACCAAAAGTATTGTGTCGCCTGCCTTCACACACACATGAACTTTAATGGCATCCCAGTCTTAGTTCGTAGGGTTCAAAATTGAGTTGGCCCACTCTTTGCAGCTATAACAGCTTCAACTCTTCTGGGAAGGCTTCCCACAAGATTTAGGAGTGTGTCTATGGGAATGTTTGACCATTCTTCCAGAAGCGCATTTGTGAAGTCAGGCATTGATGTTGGACGAGAAGGCCTGGCTCCCAGTCTCTGCTTCAATTCATCCCAAAGGTGTTATATCAGGATAATTGACAGTCCAGGGTATTTAGTAAGAAGCATGGCGAGTTTTTTGAAGTTGTCATTTTTTTTTGTCACAAGTTTTTTGGAAAATGAAGAAATTACTATTTTTTTTTACATACTGTTACCAGTGCTGTACAGCGTCATAATACAACAGGTGTGGTGGTGACCAGGATTGAATTTTTCAAGTTATATTTTTCTTTTCTTTTTTTTTTTTAACACACTTTGACCAGAACAATATAATGTTACTATAGTAACATTGTACTACTCTGGGGGAAGTGATAAGTTTTTTTTTTTTTACACATTATGTTTGCATATAGCCATGAATTTCATAGCTATATGCAAGCATTTTACTGAATGAAATCGATTGTTTTGTTGTGGTTAGCCAGAGCTAATCACATGGTACAGATGGGCTGTGATTGGCCCAGTCTGTACCATGTGACTATACTGACCAATCCCAGCTTGCAACACAATTGTATACAATGGGTGGCTTGAAAGGAAGCCATCCATTGTTTACAACTGTCACGTGACCTGCTGTGATTGGTTGCAGCGGTCACATGGTACTGGCAGTGGGCCACTACAGAGATCAGACAACGGCTATGTCGGGTGGACGCAGCCTGTGACAGATTGCACCTCTGCGATCCAGGGGGACGTCATATGATGTCTGCCCAGATCGACAAGAGGTTCCCATAGGCGTCATCTTGTTATAGGCTGGGCGGGAACCTGTTAAAAGTCCTGCACTCCACATTTTTGATGCACAGGAATTGCTAAAAATAAGCATATGCATTTTTATCACATTTTTGCAACTGAGCAGAGCGAACGCAGCCTAATGGCCCATACACACAGTACAATTATCAGCCTAAAATTGTCATACGACAGCCTGTCGTCCGATAATCCTACCGTTAGTACACTCCATTCGACAGCCAATTTTGAATTATCATCCAGCAAAAGTTGTGTTAGCAAACTAGAAAACTTTTGTCTGCCGAAAGGCATCGTCCGATTTTGGGCTCGTAAGTACAGAAGTTGTACAAACAAAAGTTGTAAGTACAAACACACATGTTCGGAAGCCAGAAACAAGCCAGAAGTGTTTGGTCCTGTAAACACAAAGTCAGTGGAAGGGGCACAAAGGGTGACGCCCGAAAACTGAACTTCCTCTTTATACAACCGTAGCACGTCACTATGTTTGCATTTGTCGAATAAAACCCCCGTCAGAATGCTAGACAAAATCACGGACAGCCGATTTGGGGAATAGTTGGACGTGTGGTCGTACGACAATCGCATCGTGTGTACGAGGCTTTAGTCCTTGGATTGGTTCTTGGACATGGTGCTTCTCTGCACGGTCATTCTGCATTTGCTTCTGCTGCAAACGGAGGCACAATCTTGCCTGTCTACAGCATCAGTTTACGTTACCCGCTTCAGCCCCGAAAGGATTTGCCCCTTAATTTCCAGGCCATTTTTTTGTGATAAGGCACTGCGTTACTTTAACTGACAATTGCATGGTCGTGCGACGCTGTTCCCAAATAAAATTGATGCCCTTTTTCCCCCACAAATAGAGCTTTCTTATAGTGGCATTTGATCACCTCCGCTGTTTTTATTTTTTGTGCTATATACAAAAAAGGACTGTAAATTTTGAAAAAAAACCCCCAATATTTATTTTCTGCTATAAAACATCCAATAAAAAAAAAATGTAAAAAAATCTAATTTCTTCATCAATTTAGGCCAATGTGTATTCTGCTACATATTTTTGGTAGAAAAAACCCCCCAATACGCGTATATTGGTTTGCACAAAAGTTATAGCGCCTACAAAATAGGGGATAGAGTTATGGCATTTTTATTACGCATTTACTAGTAATGGCGGCAGTCAGTGATTTTTAACAGGACTGTGACATTGCGGCGGACAGATCGGACACCTGATATTTTTGACACTTTTTTTGGGAACCAGTGGCATTATTACAGTGATCAGTGTTATACATATGCACTGACATTGTATTAATGACACTGGCAGGGAATGGGATAACATCAGCGGTGATCAAGGGGTTATCTGCATTCCCTAAGTGTGTGTTCTAACTGTATGGGGGAATGAGTTACTGGGACAACACAGAGATCAGTCTTCCTCCATAGCAGAAAGACAAGATCTCTGTGACATCCTGTCAGAACGGAGATCTGCTTTGTGTATTTCAGCAGATCCCCGTTCTGTCTCTGCAGGGAGCGGTCGCGGGTGGCTGGCAGACATTGAGTCTGTCGGACCCATTGATTGGCTCCCCCGCTGGCCAATCTGCTTGCCCCTAGACGACTTTATGTGTTTCGTCTAGAGGCAAGACTGTCCTACAGTGTCTCTAGAACAGAAAGACGATACCTCCTTCTGACTAGAGACACAACAGGGTCATTGAGTAAGGGGGTATGTCAATCTTGTGTGTGAATCCCTTACGTCTATTGGGGAACTAGTGGCGACTACAATAGGGTAAGGGACGGTCACAGTAATTATGTTACAGTCACGTATACATATTGTGACTAGTGACATTATTACGGTGACCAAGGGTTTTTTTCACAGTTTTTATAGTCCACAGGCTAGACAG
>BLSH010227682.1:879004-891507 GCA_018402905.1 Glandirana rugosa | reverse complement strand
CCCCCCCCCCCCCCCCGACACCCACAAAACATCAGAAAAATGCAAACCTTGTCTTTTAAAGTCCCAACAGACACAGAGCTACCTCAGATACCTCTCTCAGGTTCAGGCCAGAGCTTTAGTGAGATCTCTTCCTGATTATTTAAGTCCACCTGCTGGTGTACTCCAGTGGACCACAAACTCCGGACCTAAGCCAGCCCTGCCATGGTAGCTGGTAAAATACATACCAGACTCTGACGTTTCTGGATTCTGACTCATGGGGAAAGCAAAAAAATTCTCAAAGGATCTGGGGAAAAAGGTAGTTGAACTGTATAAAACAGGAAAGGGATATAAAAAGATATCCAAGGAATTGAGAATGCCAATCAGCAGTGTTCAAACTCTAATCAAGAAGTGGAAAATGAGGGGTTCTGTTGAAACCAAACCACGGTCAGGTAGAACAACTAAAATTTCAGCCACAACTGCCAGGAAAATTGTTCGGGATGCAAAGAAAAAAAAACACAAATAACTTCAGATGAAATACAGGACTCTCTGAAAGCATGTGGTGTGGCAGTTTCAAGATGCACAATAAGGAGGCACTTGAAGAAAGATGAGCTGTATGTTCCAGTCGCCGTAAGAAAGCCATTACTACGCAAATGCCACAAAGTATCCCGCTTACAATACCTCAAACAGCACAGAGACAAGCCTCAAACCTTCTGGCACAGTCATTTGGAGTGATGAGACCAAACTTGAGCTTTTTAGCCACAACCATAAATGCTACATTTGTAGAGGAGTCAACAAGATCTATGATGAAAGGTACACCATTCCTACTGTGAAACACGGGGGTGGATCACTGGTGTTTTGGGGATGTGTGAGCTACAGAGGCACAGGGAATTTGGTCAAAATTGATGGCAAGATGAATGCAGTATGTTATCAAGAAATACTGGAGGAACATTTGCATTCATCAGCCAGGAAGCTGCGCATGGGACGTACTTTGACATTCCAACATGGCAATGATCCAAAACACAAGGCCAAGTCGACCTGTCATTGGCTACAACAGAATAAAGTGAAGGTTCTGGAGTGGCCATCTAATTCTCCTGACCTCAATATCATTGAGCCACTCTGTGGAGATCTCAAACGTGTAGTTCATGCAAAACAGCCCAAGAATTTCCAGGAACTGGAGGCTTTTTGCCAAGGAGTAATGGGCAGCTTTACCATCTGAGAAGATAAAGAGCCTCATCCACAAATACCACAAAAGACTTCAAGCTGTCATTGATGTTAAAGGGGGCAATACATGGTATTAAGAACTAGGGATGTAAACTTTTGATCAGGGTCCTTTGGGTAGATTCTGTTGTCATTATGATTTTAAAAAAGTAAACACAGTTGATTGACAAATAGCTTCAGCCAAACACTAACCATGAGTGAAAGAAAAGTTTTTGTGTTATCATTCCTATTCATAGAAATGGCCAAGAAATCAAATTCTGCCAGGATATGTAAACTTATGAGCACAACTGTAAAATATTATATATATATATATATATATATATATATATATATATATATAGTCACGGTATGTGAAGCAAAGTGATAGAGGGATGCTACCGGTCGCCTCGTATGTTTAATCCAGTCCAAATTAATGCAGAGTCCAGTCCGGATTTTACCAGCCACCGTGGCAGTGCTGGTTCCGGTCCGGAGTTTGTGGTCCACTGGAGTCCACCAGCAGGTGGCTTAAATAAACAGAAAGATCTCACTTTGGCTCTGACCTAGAACTCAGAAGAGAATCTGACTAAGCTCTGTGGGGTATTTGGACTGTAAGACAAGGTTTGCATTTGGCTTATGTTTTGTGGGGGGCCGGCCGCACACTGCATAGTGAGGAAACACTATTGTTTAGTTTAGCGCCAGACGGCAAGGTTTTCTTTTCTGTTTGTTTGATAACCTGCAAACCTTCTATAATAAACCTGGCAAGCAGACAGATTTTAAATAAAGTTGCCTGCACGCTGACTCTTTTCCTCCGGAAAGGTGATCCCCACGAGCTAATCTCCCACACGTGGTGGAGTTCAGGGGGCAACTTTCTAGCATGGAAGAGATCTTGAAGGCCTTGCTACAGACGACTGCGGCCCAGTGGGAAACCAAGCTCCAAGTCACACAGGCCGCTGCAAGCACAATGGGAGGAAAGTCGCACGAGGCCCAGCAGGAGATCAACTGCCAGCTGGCGGAGGCGCTGCTCAAGTTAAAAAAGGGGTCCGTGCTTCCTGCACCAGCAAAACAGAAGCTGGTGCGCGCCAGTTACCATCTACAGAAGAGGACACTGGCAGATGATGTAGAGGCGTTCCTCAAACCTTTTAAAGAGTCGCCGACCCCAAAGGGTCGTCGAGCAGTGGGTGGGGCTGTTGGCCCCATTCTTGACAGGTGAACCCCAAAAGGCCTATTTTGACCTTGAACCAGACAAGGCCCAGGATTATGAGACTTTAAAAGCAGAGATACTCCCACGCCTGGGTGTCACCATGACCATCTGGGCCCAACGGGTGCATCAGTGGACCTAGTGCAAAGACAAGCCACCCCGCTCCCAAATGTTTGACCTGGTCTATCTCACGAGGAAGTGGTTGCAGCCAGAAACCCCGCTAGGCCCCCAGACCGTGAAGCGCGTAGTCATGGACCGGTATCTCCATGTGCTCCCTGCTGTTTTGAGGAAATGGGTCAGCCATGGGGACCCCAAAACTGCAAGCCAACTTGTAGAAAGATAGATACTCGGCTGCTGAGAACTTGCTGAACCCGTCTGCGCCCCACTTTGGTGTGTCTAGGGGTGAAAGGCTCTCCAGCAGATCCGGTAAGACGGTCCCAGCGCTCAAGGGCGTGGGGAAAACCAATAAGACTGCTGTATTAACTAACATAACTCTGGACTGTAGACCTGGAGATTGGCCAAAGAAGCCAGGAAGGTCTTTGCGGTCTGTAAGAGGACTGGGTATAGACCACATACAGTGCTACCGATGCCATGCTTTGGGCAATATTGCAGCCAATTGTCCCCTGAATGATGAACCCATGCAATGCGATTATACTTATGTGAATAGATGCCTTTCTCTTTGTACACAGGTCGCATGCACAGCATTATCTTTAGGTCGCATGGAAAGACGTGTGTGATTTCTGTGGATGGGAAACCATTCACTGCCTGCTTAATTCTGGTAGTGTGGTGTCACTAGTCAAAAGCTGTTGTATAAATCCTACAAAACTGCACCCCAGCACTATCGGGGTTGTTTGCATCCATAGTGACACCCAGGACTACCAGACGGCAGTGGTTGAGATTGACACCCCCTGAGGCAGGGTAACACATTCAGTGGGGTTGGTACCCTCGCTGCTTCATGAAGCCCTAGTGGGGAGAAACCTTCCTCATTTCTGGCAGCTGTAGGAAAGCTGGGGACGTCTGGTAGATAGAGCTCCCTCTGCTGCGGAAGCACGGGAACTCTCACCAGACCCTTTTGGCCAAATGGCAGGGGGGGCACTGGTGGTATGACTGAGGAAGGAGGCAGCCCCCTTCCTTTCCCAGTAATGGATGGGGATCAAGAGAAGCTGGAAGCTAGCCCCCAGCTGGGGGTTAATGTCCCAGAAGACATCTCTGACTCCCATAATGAGAGTGGACGGAATGTCATACCTGACTTGGAAGTCAGGAGAGAGGATTTTTCCACAGAGCAACTACGGGATGTCACTCTCATTAGAGCCAGAGAAAATGTGAACGTGATGGATGGAGGAACCTGTGGACCCTAATTGGGGGGGGGGTGTCCAGTAGTAAAATCTGCCCGGGGACACCAGCACATACTGGATTATTCGATCTGCTATCCTGAAGCTATACCCTTGTGGAACACCTCCACCAAGACTATCACCAAGGAGTTGGTCCAGGTGTTTAGTTGGGTGGGGATCCCCAAGGAGATCTTAACGGATCACGACACCCCACTCATGTCCGAGTGACCAAAGAATTGCGCAAGTTGTACAAAATCTCCCATCTCCGTACTTCTGTTTACCACCCCCAAACTGACGGTCAGACCCTCAAAGAGTATGTTAAAGGTGGTGGATAAAGATGGGAGAAATTGGATTTTCTTGTTGCCGTACGTCATGTTTGCCATACAAAAGAGGTTCCGCGGGCGTCTACAGGGTAATTCCCCTTTGAATTCTATGGTAGACATCCCAAGGACCTAGATGTTGCAAGAGACGTGGGAAAGAGGCCACCCCATATAGAAGCATCATAGAGCATGTCTCCCTGATGCAAGATCGAATTGCAGCAGTCCTGCCCCTGATACGAGAGCATATGGACGAAGCCCAGAGAAGGGCTTATAATCGGGGTACCAAAATCCGGACTTTCAACCCCAGAGACAGAGTGCTGGTGCTAGTCCCCACGGTTGAAAGTAAATTCCTAGCAAAGTGGCAGGGTCCCTTTGAGATTAGGGAAAGAGTAGGGGAAGTGAACTACAAAGTTTACCAGCCAGGGAAAAGGAAACCCGAGCAAATTTACCATGTGAATCTCTTAAAACCCTGGAAGGACAGAGAGTTTATTGGCAGTGCCCACTCCTCAAAGGGACAGGCTATCCATGACCCCAGACATCCCCATAACTGAGTCCTCGTCGCTGACGCAACAAAATGACGTTAAGGAATTTATAAGTAAAAATAGAGAGACTCTCTCTCTCCCCTACCTGGACTGACCACCATACTACAACATGACATAATTAAGGAACCAGGGGTTCCTACTGAATACCTGAGGCTAGACAGGAGAAGGTGGAGTTGGACATGATAGAGAAGTCCCACAGTGCCTGGTCGAGCCCAATAGTGCTCGTCCCAAAGTTTGATGGCACTATCAGGTTCTGTAACGATTTCAGGAAACTTAACGTGTCTAAGTTTGACGCATACCCTATGCCACGGGTTGACGAACTTGTGGACAGGTTGGGAGGTGCCCGGTACATAACCCTAGACCTAACTAAGGGCTACTGGCAGATCCCCCTAACAGAGTCAGCATAGGAAAAAATGGCCTTTTCAACCCCCGAGGGGGCAGTACAAGTGACTGCCGTTTGGTCTGCATAGGGCCCCTGCATCCATCCAGAGAATGATGGACAAAACCTTGAGGCCGCATCGCCCCTATGCAGCCGCCTATTTGGATGATGTGGTCATCTACAGTCCAGATTGGGAATTGCATCTGCCCCAAGTACAAGCAGTGGTAGATTCTCTTAGGGTAGCAGGTCTAACCGCCAACCCAAAAAAGTGTGCCATAGGCCTGGAGAAGGCCAAATACCTTGGGTATGTTATTGGTCGGGGACTGATCAAGCCCCCAGACCAACAAGATCGAGGCAATTCAAAAATGGCCCCAACCGGTGAATAAAAAACAGGTTTGTGTCTTCCTGGGGATTTCAGGGTATTACAGGCGGTTCATACCCAATTTTGCCACCACCTCCGTCCCTCTGACAGTTCTGACGAAGGGTAGAGGGTCGGGCATGGTTAAGTGGAATCCCAAAGCCAACAAGATATTCCAGAAGTTGAAGCAAGTCCTTTGTGTACAACTGGTGCTCGTGATCCTGGACTTCACAAAAGGAGCTTGTTGTACAGACGCCTCTGAGGTGGGACTAGGTGCTGTGCTTTCCCAGATCAGAGACGGTGAGGAGCACCCGGTCGTCTACTTAAGCAGGAAGCTTAACAGGCATAAGAGGGACTATGCCATTGTGGAGAAGAAGTGCCTGGCAATCAAGTGGGCCTTAGAGGCGCTGAAGTACTACCTCTTAGGAAGGTCGTTTAGGCTAGTCACCGAGAAAAATAGTCGGGTGACTAGGTGGTTCCTGGCCCTACAACCAGTTAAATTCCCAGTGGAACACCAGGCGGGAAGACTCTAGAACAATGCGGTTGTCCTCTCCCGGGTCTACTGTATGGTTGGGACAGTTGCTCAGCTGCAGAGGCTTGAGCAGAGGGGGAGGATATGTGATGGTATGCGAGGCGAAGTGGTAGACGGACGCTACCTGTCGTCTTGTATGCGTTCATTTGGACTGGATTAAACAGAGCCCGGTCCGGATTTTACCAGCCACAGTGGCAGGGCTGGTTCTAGTCTTGAGTTTGTGGTCCACTGGAGTCCACCAGCAGGTGGCTTAAATAATCAGGAAGATGCAGTGTGCGGCATATAGTCTGAGCACTGACAGGCCGACTACCTACCCGTTCAACCTCTGCAGCAATGCTGGCAGCACTCATACTTGTAATTCCCAAAGACGACCTCTGGATATGACGCTGAGCACGTGCACTCAATTTCTTTGGTCGACCATGGCGAGGCCTGTTCTGAAAGGAATCTGTCCTGTTAAACCCCATGTATGGTCTTGACCACCATGCTGCAGCTCAGTTTTAGGGTCTTTGCAACCTTATAGCCTAGTCCATCATTATGTAGAATAATTCTTTTTTTTCAGGTACTCAGAGAGTTCTTTGCCATAAGGTGCCATTTTGAACTTCCAGTGACCAGGACAGTAAAAATATTCCCCAAATTACCCCTTTTTGGAAAGTAGACAGTCCAAGGTATTTAGTAAGAGGCATGGCAAGTTTTTTGTAGTTGTCATTTTTTTTGTCAAAATTATTTGGAAAATTAACATTTAAAAATTATGTTTTCACAATTCTTTTAATTCATTTTTATATACAATCACCAGTGCAGTGCAGCGTCATAACTGGTGTGGCAGTGATTAGGTACACTGATGACAGCTACATTGTGAAGGGCTAGAGGTCGTGCTGCCATTCTTTGCAGGTTTGGCTACCCCTTATGCAAGTTTGAAAGCGGCATTTGTTTTTATACTGGATGTTTTTAATGTATATTTGGGAACATTAAACTACTACACTATGAGCAAATATATTGTTTTTGGTTGGTGACTCCATGCTGATAACTGGTACTATCCCATGGTGGAGTGGAATAGAGCAGTCTGGTCCTGCCATCTGTGGAGCGAGAGTGGTGATACTGGATGCCATTTACACAAAGCGCTTATTGCTGTTCTAGTAATAGCATATCCCTCTGGTGAGTGTGTATTTCTACCATTGATGAAGGATTGGCACTACGGGTATTTCCAAGTGTTGGGTGAAGGCTGAAGCGGAGCACTTTTATGTTTTACACCCATAACAATATGAACGGTTTATTTATTTTTTGTTCTGACAAACTTCAGTTTATGGTCACATTTTTGTGAACACATTATGTTAGCGCTGCATTTATGTTATCAACGAATCAGCCATCGTCCATTGGTTAATTGGCTTCAGTCCATATTGACCCAATATGTATGTATGTTTACATGCATTCATTCAAGATAGAGACCTGAGATGGTAAGCTACTCGAGAGCAGGGACTGATATGATCATACAATATGTAAAGTGCTGCATATATTGTCAAATAATAATAATAAATTGACACCTTGGATACAAGTGGCACTTCAAACCAAAGGATCCAGTGCATATCTTTTTTACAAGATCACAAGCATGTCAGCACCTCTTATGTATAAGGCTTTGAAGAAAGGGTCATTGGTGAATAGATTTGTTACTATCCTATAATATGGAATGCCGGCTACATAAAGAAAAATGTAAACGTCACACTTTCAATCATGGAAAATAATCTTTAACTAGCAAATGCTGTAGATTACGTGAATAATAGTATGAAATAAAATATTGAGCTTTGCACCATCACATCCCAGATAACCTCAACTCCTGCACGGTCACATCTCAGATTAGCCCCAATCCCTGCACCTTCACACCTCAGTTGACCCCAATTCTTGCACCTTCACATCTCAGATCACCATCGATTTCTGCCCCTTCACACCTCAGATCAGGCCAAATTCCTGCACCATCATATTTCAGACCACCCCAATTCCTGCACTTTTGCATCTCAGATCAGCCCCAATTCCTGCATCATCACACATCAGATTACCCAAATTCCTCCACCTTCACACTTCAGATCACAGCAATTTCTGTGCCTTCAGATATCAAATAAACCCAACTCCTGCATCTTCACATTTCAGATGACCCCAATTCCTATACCCTCATACTTCAGATCACGCCAATCTCTACACCTTCAGATCTCAAACAGACCACAATTTCTGCACCTTCACACTCCAGATCAATACAAATTTCTGCACCTTCACACCACAGATAAGCCCCAATTCCTGCACCATCACACCCAATATCAGCCCCAATTCCTGCACCATCACACCTAATATCAGCCCCAATTCCTGCACCTTCACACTTCAGATTAACCCCAATTTCTTCACCTTCACATCAACTCCAATTCCTGCACCTTCACTCTTCAGATGACCCCAATTCCTCCTTCACACTTCAGATCATGCCAATCTCTGCACCTTCAGATCTCAAACAGACCCCAATTGCTGCACCTTCACACCCCAGATCAATCACAAATTCTGCACCTTCACACCCCAGATCAGCTTCCAATTCCTGCCCCTTCACCTCAGATCAGCCCAATATCCTGCATGTTCACACCTCAGATCAGCCCAAATTCCTGCAACTTCACACTGCAGATCAGCCCCAATTTCTGCACCTTCAGCCACTAGATAAACCCCAGTTCCTCAGCACCATATCAGCCCCAATTCTTGTACCTGTAAATTAGTAGTTCCCAATAGCTACCATGGTCAAACAGTGCAGGGCGTAGCACAGTGTTCAGCAAGGCGGAGGATGAGGTGAGCAGGGAAGGGGACTGGGGTAGTATACAAGGGTCAGTGAGGCAGAGTACAGAAGTCAGCGGGGTAAAGAATGTGATCAGCAGAACAGTGTAAAGAGGCAGCGTATAGGGGTCAGAGGACAGAAGATGGGGGTCAGCGGGGCAGAGAAGAGGGGTCCGTGTTGGAAGGGCACCTAGCTGAGATCAGATTCTTCTACAGACACAGCCTCCATCTGCCCAGTTTGTAGCCGGCTGCTGCAGCTTTGCTGCTGTTTTGATCTGGAGATTTCACAGGTCAGATCAGTAATATAGCAGGCAGAGGCAGATGGAGGGTGTATCTGTAAAATAATCAGATTTTAGCCATGTGCTGTGCATGAGGACAAGCTCTTCTGAGTGCCCTGAGCAGGGATGGGAGGAGCAACTAAGCAGGCCGTGCACAGCACCCATTGAAGGAGGGCGCAACATGCCCTATATGCGGCTGAACATTAGGAACCATGTCTGCTAAATGAATGCAAGCCAAATGAGGTGGGTGGAACCGGAGGTGGGAAAGAGGTAGCTGTGCTCCTCGTGTAACCAGCCGCAAGCACTGGATGGCCGGCTATGCGGTTGTCAAAGCCTTTCCGTGCCACCTTAAATGCGGCCCGCCTGGCACGCGTGACGGGGGTTGTCGATCCCCTGAACTAAATAATAAACATGGATTTGGGTTATTTTCACCAAAGAAATGTAGCAGAATACAGTTTGGCCTAAATTTATGGAAGATTATTTGCAAAATTTTATAACAAAGTTGAACAACAACACCTCCCACGCCTAATGTTGGTCTTTTTTCTTTTATTTAGCAAAAAATTAAAAACCCAGCAGTGTTTAAATACCACCAAAAGAAAGATCTATGTGTGCTGAATATTGGCCTGGGAAGGAAGTGCACAGTATTTTAGCGATTAATTTTGAATGCTCAAAATGTTATGAATGTTTTATTTCTCAGAAACAACCCAATGTTTGGTGGCTCCTAGAAAGCACATGATGGATGCCTTGTGTGTCCTGTTTGATAAATATATTGCTGTAATTACTGACTGTAGTAAACTCAGCTTTAATGGAACATGGCCTGCATGGTGCTTTATGCACTCAACACAATGCACAGCTTTATTAAACAAAGAAAACCCAAAATACATATAATGCATAACTGAAAACACAGATATAAAACGTGAACAAGAGAGACTGCCCAAAACAGTCAAATCTAGATTCAAATGCACCAAGTTGTCTCTGAGAAAGAAAACAGATCTACATGAATCAGAATTTAGCTGACTCCGATTTACAGATTGAGCTACTGGTCTCTAGTGATTGTAAATCAAGCTACAGGGGTAAAAAAAATTACGCCATAACAGACTATGGGAGGAATTGACCGTTTCAACCCACCAAGTCTAAAATAATTTGTGATCAGAATTTTAAATGTTAAAAATATTTGATATTAGAATTAAGATTTTTAAAATGACTGATAGGCACGACAGCATATCATAAATAGCCATTCATTTAAACAAAAGGACTACATGCTTATAATAAGGAGTGAGCCTTACAGAACTTGTTAGTTGTAAGGAAACAGGAGGGGAGGGGAAAAGTATTCTGGATTAGGGATTCTGTATGCAGGAGAAAAGAGGCAGCGGAGCGTGGGCTGAGGGCCATCTGAAAGCAACATTAGCCTCTATGATTAGAGCAGCAGGGACGACTAGCCAACCGAAAGATATCTGCCTTTGTTGTTAGGGTGGGGCGGAAAATTAGCATTTATATAAATTACTTTCACTCTAACAGGATTTGCAGAGTATTTTTTTAATATATGGGCAATATGACAACTGAAAGGGTGCAGATAACATTTGTGTAAGATTCTGAAGCTGCTTTGAGACCGCATTAAGCTGCCCAATGCCTTAATAACTGGAAAACTTATTGACAGTTGGTCCATAATTACCAACGTTTAAGAAAACCATTCAATAAAAGTATACACTGGTAATTTAATAAAGGAACATCAGGTGCCAATTGTGCTGACACTTAAAAATGCAAGTATCTTGGAGTTTATAGCTTAATGTTGCATATATGCTCAAACAATAAATTCATCTTAAATGCTCCTTTATGGTCTGTGAAATATGGCATTGAAAGTTTTATTATATAGTCAAGTATCTTTGCACGGTTATCAGTTAGTGTTGTTCCCTGCCATCTTTCTGGACTACAACACACCTCCCCCTGTTACGGAGGTGTTTTTGTAGTCCCAACACTCCCATTTTTAGGGTGACAATGCTGCTCATTACGGATGTCACCTCAGGACAGGAGTGTGTTAATGGCAATATTACCAGGTTAAAGAGGAAGAAAACCCTGATGGGTTTACTTCCTCTTATTCACCTGCAATATAGAAGCATAATAGGCTAGTATGCATCTTCGCCCCTCTTCCTTCCAGGGCCGCAAACTCAGGCGCTGTGACTGGCTGGAGTCGCGGGAGCTTCCAGTCAGTGAAGAAGCGGCACGGAGGCCGTTTCTTCACTGTGCATGTGCCAAATGACGTCGGCACTTGTTAGTATAGGTTTAGGAGATATACAGGGAACCTACAGGTAAGCCTGATTACAGGCTTACATGTAGATTAAAGTGGTTGTCAAGAGTTGATAACCACTTTAAAATAAAAGGTAAAAAAAAGAAAAACTATTGCAGACATCACATCTAAGGACTGGTAAGCTGCAATACTATCCAACCAATTTTTGTTCTTGTGTTTAGAGAGCTGGAAAATGAAAACTTGCAAAACAAAGTTAGAGGCAAGGTTACTATGACAAAAGAATGGCAAGAATATCTTTGGCAAAGTTTGATATTCTAGTATAATGAATAATTAACCACATTAATTAGCATTCCAGAACACTGAAACATATATAACAGTATAGGTCTTAAAAAAAAAAAAAAAAAAAATCAATATTCCTGCAAATAACTTCTGTCTTCAATAATGTATGTTGCAATACTGCCCTGCAGTCCAGTCTCTGAAGGGAGGGGATCATGCTCTGCTTCCGTATGTCATAGTATAGGTTGGCATTCATGGTTCCCTCAATGAACTGTAGCTCCCCAGTGCCGGCAGCACTCATGCAGCCCCAGACCATGGCACTCCCACCACCATGCTTGACTGTAGGCAAGACACACATGTCTTTGTACTCCTCACCTGGTCAACCTCTGGATATGATGCAGAGCACGTGCACTCAACTTCTTTGGTAAACCATGGTGAGGCCTGTTCTGAGTGGAAACTGTCCTGTTTAACATCTGCACGGTCTTGGCCACCGTACTGCAGCTCAGTTTCAGGGTTTTGGCAATCTTCTGATAGGCTAGGCCAACTTTATGTAGAGCAACAATTCTTTTTTTCAGATCCTCAAAGAGTTCTTTGCCATGAGGAGCCATGTTGAACTTCCAGTGACCAGTATGAGAAAGTGAGAGCAATAACCCAAAATTTAACACCCATGCTCCCCATTCACCCCTGAGACCTTATAAAACTAATGAGTCACATGACACTGGGGAGGGAAAATGACTAATTGGGCCCAATTTGGACATTTTCACTTAGGGGAATACTCACTTTTATTGCCAGCGGTTTAGACAACAATGGCTGTGTGTTGAGCTATTTTGAGGGGACAGCAAATTTACACTGTTATACAAGCTGTACACTCACTACTTTACATTGTAGCAAACTGTCATTTCTTCAGTGTTGTCACATGAAAAGGTATAATAAAATATTTACAAAAATGTGAGGGGCGCACTAACCTTTGTCAGATACTGTGTGTGTGTGTGTGTGTGTTGTGTGTGTGTGTGTGTGTGTGTCATAGACTGTTTCCAATCACGCGGGGAGTGTAAAAACATTTATAAAATAA
>BLSH010227682.1:866747-878670 GCA_018402905.1 Glandirana rugosa | reverse complement strand
CATATATATATATATATATATACACACACATATACACACACACACACACACACACATATACATATATACATACATACATACATACACACACACACACACACACACACACACACACATATATATATATATATATATACACACACATATACACACACACACACACACACACATATACATATATACATACATACATACATACACACACACACACACACACACACACACATATATATATACACACACACACACACATATACACATACATACACACACACACACACACACACATATATACACATACATACATACACACACACACACACACACACACACACACACTAGGGATGCAGCCAATCAGTTGTGCAACACTCTGCTTCTTTACTTTTAATATATATACTAGGGGTGCAGCCAAATAGTTGAGCCCTTAATGGCAAGACTGGCACAGTTCACCTCAGTTGCTCTTTCAGTTTGATATGCAGTGTGTGTGACTGCTACTGTGAGGCATTGTTCTACATACAGCAAAGCATATGCTGGGCACATGTCATTAGTTGACAGCATCTACTGATCTTTTGGTTCATTGGAAAACATGCTTTGGAATGTTTCCATTGAGGTGGTAAAAGGCTGGGTAGGTAAAAGCCTTCCATAATAAAGCTCTGTACACATCTATGTTTTTATTTGCACCACTATGCTCTGACAAGCAGGGTTAGGGGCTCTAAAAAAAACCTCAACAGTTCATGACAACGCTCACTGAACCAGAAGGGGGGGGGGGGGGGGTTGATGAGGTAAGAGGTTCTTGTAGTAGTGACAAAGGCAAGTTTTGTTTCACAGCAGGGATAGATGAAGAATAAAATCGGTCACCCTTTGGACAGAGATCAGCCTTCTCCCCATTTTAGATTTTTTGGGGTAAAAAGATTTGACAATTTTCTATTTTTTTTTTAATAAAAACACAGGCCCTCTTAAACCCCACAGCAAAGAAAAGATCAGGCAAATGCTAAGTTACTACAATCAACTCTGCTCAATTATATTTGCTTGCATATAGGAAGCAGGCAAAGCTCTCTGTTCTTTCACTAAAATACACAACAGTTTGAAAACCACTAAATATGAGCAGGAAAGCTAAAAAATGTCAGCTTGTAACCTCGAGTCACTATGTTGTGGACTCACTCATCTGTAATCTTTCTGTGCTAAACTTTCACGGAAGTGGACTTGACCCCAGGCTTGAAGGACTTAAGGTCCATGGATTTTTGCTAAAATCGATATGGGACTTGGGCTTGGATCCCAAGGCCTGAGACTGGTGAAAGGAATGCTTCTTGGAAGAGGATGGAGCAGCAAGTTTCTGAACCATAGGCTCTGACTTCGAGTGGTAATAGGGTACTTTTATCCACTATCACTTTCTGGATGAATTCATCCAAACAAGGACTAAGCAACCTCTTGAAAAGGTCAACGTTCCACATGCTTCTTTCAGGACAACTTTGCTAACCAACACTTCAGCCGTAAGATTCTAAAACAAATAAGTTGTTGAATGGAGTCCTTCAAGGCATCCACTGAAGCAGAGTACATGTGGGAAATCTTCCAGATTTCTACTCGTTTCGGTATGTCCACTAGAAGGATCCCGCTCTCTCATCACACCATGGGCCAAACCTTAACCTGGCAATCTGTTAAAACTACAGAAACAGGGGAGGCTTGCCCCACCCCTATTTTTTAACCAATTATGGATTACCAATAACACCAACGCCGCCCTGAAGATAGGAAGCTCCCATTGAGAGAGTACAACATTGTGGGTATAGTGTTGTCCAGCACTACAGAGGAAAAAGATTTGGGGTACTTATTTCAGATGATTGCACAATGAGCAGTGTGACCAGCCAGTGGGATAAGTGAACAGAATTCTAGGATGCATCACTAGAGCGATACACAGGAGACAAGAGGTCCCAATTCCCCTACAGTGCCTTGGAAAAGTATTCATACCCCTTGACATTTTTCACATTACAATAAAAAAGGTAAATGTATTTCAATAGGATTTTATGTGGTAGACCAACACAAAGTGGCACATAATTGTGAAGTGGAAGGAAAGTGATAAATGATTTTCAAAAAGGTCTACAAATAAAAATATGTTTAAAGAGATGCGTGCATTTGTATTTAGCCCCCGAATCAATACTTTGTAGAACCACCTTTCGCTGCAATTACAACTGCAAGTCATTTTGGGTATGTCTCTACCAGCTTTGACAGAGCTTGAGCTATTTTGCTCTAGATGTGCAGATTGGATAGAGTGTCTGAACAGCAATTTTCAGGTCTTGCCACAGATTCTCATTTGGATTTAGGTCTGCACTTTGACTTGGCCATTCTAAACACATGAATATGCTTTGATCCAAACCATTCCATTGTAGCTCTGGCTGTATGTTTAGGCCCTGCTGGAAGGTGAACCTGCGTCCGAGTCTCAAGTGTTTTGCAGAGTCTTAACAAGTTTTCTTCTAAGATTGCCCTGTATTTGGCTCCATCTAGCTTACCATCAACTCTGACCAGCTTCTCTGTTACTGCTGGAGAAATGTATCCCCACAACATGATGATGCCACCACCATGGTGTGTTCAGGGTGATGTGTAGTTTTCGTTTTCCGCCACACAGAGCGTTTTGCTTTTAGGACAAAAAGTTCAATTTTGGTTTCATCTGACCAGGGCACCTTCTTCTACATGGATTGCTGTGTCCGCCCACATGGCTTCTCGCAAACTGCAAATGGAACTTCTTATGGCTTTCTTCTTGCCACTCTTCCATAAAGGCCTGATTTGTGGAGTGTACAATTAGAAGTTGTCATGTGGACAGATTCCCCCATCTGAGCTGTCGATCTCTGCAGCTCCTCCAGAGTTACCATGGGTCTATTGGCTGCTTTTCTGATTAATGCTCTGCTTGCCCGCCCTCTGTTTAGGTGGACGGCCCTGTCTTGATTGGTTTGCAGTTGTGCCATACACTTTTCATTTTCGGATAATGGATATTCAAAGCTTGGGACATTTTTTTTTTATTTTTATTTTTTTATAACCTAACCCTACTTTGAACTTCTCAACAGCTTTATCCCTGACCTGTCTGGTGTGTTCCTTGGCATTCATGGATGTAGTTTGTTCACCAAGGTTCTCTTAAAAAAAAACCCTGATGGCTTCACAGAACAGCTGTTATTATAATAATGAGATTAAATTACAGGTGGATTTCATTTACAAATTAGGTGACTTCTGAAGGCAATTGGTTCCACTAGATTTTAGTTAGGCAGGCCATACACGAACAAATTCTAAATAAAAACAAGATATATCGCGCTAAAGAAAAATTGTGAATAATGTGACATTGATAGAAAAGCTGCAACTGTGTTTCCCCTGATATTTCTAGACCAAAATGTATACTTCAAATAAACAGTCGCGCTAAATCAAAAATTGTTTGAAAAGTGCTAGTGGAATAACGAGTCCTTGAAAAGTCCTGGATCATATGGATCAGAATATTAGCATAACTCAAAATGCATTGCATGGTATGGTAAACATGTCCATATATACTGCCTTCAGTGATAATCAGAAAAAGTGCACCAATGGAAAAACAGTCCAAAATTAAGTGACACTAAAACATCCAATTCAGTGTAGGTAATGTTCTTCCTCTGAAGGGTATCCAAGACCTCTTGTTTACCCTGCCGGGCCACCACCAAAGGAGCATGCACACCAAGTGGAGTATATGAATGGGTACTCTTACCAGAGCCAAGTGACTCACTATCGCTAGTGAGTCGACAAGGCGGACAGCCGCAACCACGGTGCCCCAGGAAGACGTCAAGTTTGATGAAACATGTAGGGCGGAGCTACGTGCTGACGTCACCTACACCCGGAAGGATGGGCGAATACATGTGCTGCAGGAGATTAGTCGACTTTTATCTATATCACGCGATTGAGGTTTTATCTTTGTGAGTATGCTTCATCTACTTTAATAAATCTTCATATACGGAATCACACTATATGCATCTTCTTCTACATTTTGGATGGTTGGCGGAAACAAATGAGATTGCCCCTCCACTCTGATCTAGGCGTGGGACGGGACCTGGAGAGAGAGCGAGGATCCCCTTGACACCTTGCAGCGGGTTACGGCTGTCCGCCTTGTCGACTCACTAGCAATAGTGAGTCACTTGGCTCTGGTAAGAGTACCCATTCATATACTCCACTTGGTGTGCATGCTCCTTGGTGGTGGCCCGGCAAGGTAAACAAACATTACCTACACTGAATTGGATGTTTTAGTGTCACTTCATTTTGGACTGTTTTTCACTTGGTGCACTCTTTTTCTGATTATCACTGAAGACAGAATATATGGACATGTTTACCATACCATGCAATGCATTTTGAGTTATGCTAATATTCTGATCCATATGATCCAGGACTTTTCAAGGACTAGTTATTCCACTAGCACTTTTCAATCAATTTTTGATTTAGTGCAACTATTTATTTGAAGTAGGCCATACACGGTTGAATATAAAAAGAATTTTCTTTCGAAACTCGTTTCTAAGATTTTTCGTTCAAATTTCGCATCATTAGTGGGCTGTGGCAACAGCCAATTTTCATGTGGCAATCGAATGAGTAATCTGACATGTTGGAAATATTTAGAAAAATTATTTTCCAATCGAAGATGGGAGAATAGTGCAAGAAATGTAACAGAAAAAGAATGCACGAATGCAAGAAAAGAAAATTCTCGGAAAGAAAAGATTCCCGGCCACCAAAATTCTTTTCTATAGCAACATGAGGTGAAATTGAAGGCTTGGTTGGCCGAATTTCGAAAATCAATGGTGGCACAATCGGATCAAAAATGCATGAAATTTCTGATTTGAAAAGAAAATTAGTTCGGAATTTGACTGTGTATGGCCTGCCTTAGGGGTATCAGAGTAAAGGGGGCTGAATACAAATGCACGCCACAATCTTCACATATTTGTAAAAAAAAAATATTGAAAAACCTTTATCATTTTCCTTCCACTTCACAATTATGTGCCACTTTGCGTTGGTCTACCACATAAAATCCCAATAAAATACATTTATGGTTATAAGATGAAAAAATATGGAAAATTTCAAGGGGCATGAATACTTTAAGGCACTGTTTATAGATCCTTAGTAAGACCTAATTTAGAAAACGGTGTCCAGTTCTGGAGATCTCACTTAACCCAAAAAAAAAAAAAAAAAAAAATACAAAACCTGCATAAAAACAAAAATGGGCAGACTCAATGGACTACTCAGTCTTTCTTCTGCTGTCAGTTTTCTATATTTCTATGTTATAGCATTGCATTACCCGTGGCCTCAATCTACCTCAAATATACATTTATAAAATTATCTGTAACAAACAAGTTGGACTGACTAAAGAGTCATGTGCCATGAACCATTTTTAAATAGCAAGTAGGAATTTTGTCCTCACCATGAAATCCTTTTCTTGGAGTCCATTGAGTGACACAGGATGGTGTTTACATTTGAGGTAAACTGTATTGGCAAGGAGCACTCACAGGTTAAGTAGAATGCACCTTGGAAGGAAAGGGTGGAACCCAATTCTGGAGACTATAAGCTTTGTCTGAATGAATGGTCTGTATGAGCCGCCTAGAAAAGGTACACCGGCCTTTTGTTCCACCATTACAGAGACCATCCGTAATGACAAAAAAGGAAACAGTCTTTTGAATAAGTAGAACCTGAGAAGTAGACTTATCTGGATTTTAATTCATATATATTATTGCAAATGTATATATTGTGTGTTCAAGCTGGCCAATGGTTTTTATGCAAAAATTTGCTTGAAATAATAACGTGTAGAACAGTGTGCAAACGGTTAATTCAGATTTTTCAGCGGCCAACATGTGGTCACACCCCTTTAGCACCTGATGTGTATTTTTATACTATATACGCATACACACATGCTGGACAGAGGGATTTGTTTGATGAAGTGGGCCCAGCATGAACATGTATTGCAGCAAATAAAGCAAAAATTGCTATTTTTTAGCATAATTTTGCTCAAAATTGGTAAGGGTGTATGGCAGTGTGCAAAAAGTTATTTCAGAATTTTCAGTGTCAACATGTGGTTATCCCCTTTAAACACCCGATCTGTTATATATACACGCAAGCCATTTGATTCAAGCACAAACATCTGTTTGTATTATCAGCACTTGGACAACCTGCTTCTCGGTGACAAAACAAATCAGTTTTGTCTAGAGACAGTGTTGGCGGTCTGGACTGAGACTGGGCAAATGGAACTGCCATGAAAAAAAGCTCCCATCAGGCCTAATGCTCTTATATAAAAGCAAAGAGTTTGAGGAGCACCTGGTCTTTCCTGTGGAAGGAATGCTTTGGCCCAAGTGGTGTCCAACTCTAGAACCAGATTTTGACAAAATTGGTTTGATAAAGTCCCAAATGCAGCCCTACAAAATATAGGAGGCAGACGAGATGGTGAGCCAGAGAAGATGAAGCCCGCACACCAACTTCAATGCGGTTCACAGAGTATCACACCACCGTGCTTAAATCAAATATGCTTACCAGTTGGTAACTGTACTTGTATTGCACTCAAGCTTGCTGGCTGTTCAATATTGATCGGAACCAGGACCAGATGACCATCATCACATCCAGGGAACACAGATCACAAAACACAGATCATAGCACTGGCAAATAGACCAGGTTATGTCCTCCTGGGCTGCCAGTTCCAGCAATGTCTACTCTCTACTTCCTCCCCACTTACTTCCTTACTTAGTCGGGAGGAAGTAGAGAGGAGACATTGCTGGAACTGGCAGCAGAGGAGGACATAACCTGGTCTATTGGCAAGTGCTATGATCTGTGCTCCCTGGATGTGATGGTAGTTATCTGGTCCTGGTTCCAATCAATATTGAACAGCCAGCGAGCTTGAGTGCAATACAAGTCAGCTATTGATGCAGGAATCTGATGTTTTATTAACCATATGCCCATTACAGTTACCATCTGGTAAGCATATTTGATTTAGGCACAGTGGTGTGATGTTCTGAAAAGCATTGACGGTGTGCAGGCTTCATTGTCTCTGGTTCACCATCTCCTCTACCTCCTACTATCTTTTATAGCACTGCATTTGAGACTTTATTATACTGTATTATTGTGATCAACAATATATGTGCTGGCTGCTATATTGCAGGAGTATTTTTAGCTTGGATATCACTGTTAACTTTATTCTATAATCATGGCATCAACCGCTGTATTGATAAAAGGAATGGAAAGAAAGTAAAGTCACAGAAGAATGGGGTGAAGGGCAGGGCTGCCTAAGAGAACAGGCTTCTACAGAGGGCTTCCAACCGCTTATTGGTTGGTTTGACTTGGTGGTCCTACCATAGAAGGATGACTACTTATGAACGTTGAGGAAAAACCTTGTGGCATGCTTCACTCTATAAAAACTAAGGACAGAGATAGTGGAATCAATGGCTCCTGCTCTGAGTACCAAGATAATAGGAGCCCAACTTCTCTTTGCACTGGTGCACATGGGCGTCCGCAGAACTTTTTCCGGGGGGGGGGGGCATAATTTCAAGGTCATCCATGCTCTGCTTCTTTTTGACAATGTCATAATTACATTATCACCGTCAGAGACTGCAGACGTAGTACAGGAGATGGTCAGAGACTGTAGACATGATCCAGGAGATGGTCAGAGACTGCAGACGTGATACAGGAGATGGTCAGAGACTACAGACGTGATCCAGGAGACAGTCAGACTGCGGACACGATACAGGAGATGGTCAGAAACTGCAGACAAGGTACAGGAGACAGTCAGAGACTGCAGACATGGTACAGGAGACGGTCAGAGACTGCGGACATAGTACAGGATACGGTCAAAGACTGCGGACATAGTACAGGAGATGGTCAGAGACTGCAAACATAGTACAGGATACGGTCAGAGACTGCAGACATGGAACAGGAGACAGTCAGAGACTGCATACATAGCACAGGAGACAGTCAGACTGCGGACATGGTACAGGAAACGGTCAGAGACTACATACATGGCCCAAGAGGATAAGGACCTAGTGGGGAACCCCTGATCTGATCCCTGATTCAGGGGGGGCAATTGCCCCCCCCTTGCCCCTACCTGCAGACGCCCATGCTGGTGCAATAGCCACAAACTGAAAAGATTTGTCTGCCAGAAAGAGCATATAAGCCATATCTTATAGTGTGTCTGCAAAGGGGTCCTCAACTGGACCAGTGAAGTCTAGTATGTCTATTGCCAGATTAAGTAGGGGAGAGGTGAATAGGAACGTTAGACCCCTGGGTCAGAGTGATCCTTAACTGTGACAATAACTCCTTCATAGGGAGAACCCCCTTCACACAAGATTCAGGGTTACAATATGTACAAGAAGAATGGAGTCCTGTAGTAGAAGGTGTGCTTCCACTTCCACTTGTCAGCCACCCAAAAATTTCACAGATGTACTCGGGCAATAAGCTCAGTGACCAAGGTCCACTGCAGGTGGCCTGAGGTAGTCCGACATGTCTCTGGCCAATGCTGTGTCAACTAAACATACTTCGAGATTGCTGTGTAAGTGCTGGGAAGCTGCCGGAGAGCAAGAAGCAGCAGGTGAGAGCACGATAGCTCTGCCCCCAGCCATGACATCAAATGCTGGAAAAATGGCAGGAACATGAAAAATAAGTAATGATAGCTGCAGTACATGATACCAGACTCAGCCACCACAAAAAACATACATCAAAGCGCTTTAAACAATAAAAAGGTTCCCAAACATAAAACAGAAATCAGAAAGAATGCAATGGAGGCTGCAGCACGTAAAACAGTACTCAGCCATTGCACAAGGCACCTAAAAGTAAAAAAAGGTGCCGACCCCCAACACAACAGGTATAGGCTACTGCAGCTCACCTTCAGGGTTAGCAAACAAACAGAAGAAGGCAGAATACTGGCCTGACTAGTAGCAGCATCTTGTGAAGCTGAACACAGATGGGGTTACTAAGCAGTAATTCCAGGCTTTTAGTGAAGACCAGAATACTTAATGAACTGGGAAAACCTGCACTTCTTGGCTGCCTGAGGAAACTTCTAAGAATTCATGACTGTGGCAGACAGAACACCAGTATACTTAATGAACTAGGGAAATCTGCTCATTTGCTGACTGGAGACTTTCAGGATTTTAATATATGGCTGGATTCTACAAGCAGCTGTTGATAGAAGAAAAAGTGTGCAAAAAAAATCAGCTGCAGAAAATGTGTTGACTATCCTGAGGACACAAGCAAACAAAAAAAAAACCAAAAAAAAAAAACCAGGGTTTGCCGTTTGCCATTGTCCCCTTCTCCCGTAGGTGGCAGTATTAACCAAAGGCAAATTACTTTTTGTGTCTGTCAACGAACGAGAAAGAAAACACTTGCAAGAACCATTAGTACTGGAGGAAGAGGCTGTTTTACCAAATCAAGAGCTGCAAATTAGGGCTGAAACAACTAATCAACATAATTGATAATAGTTGTCTACAAGATTTATTATCGATTAGTTGGTCAACATACAAATGATCTGCTTACATGTCAGAATGAATAGTGTACTGAGCTGTATGTGAGATGCACTGTGTATACTGACATGTATGAACAATGTACTGAGCTGTATACAGTTGTGCTCACAAGTTTACACACCCTGGCAGAATTTATGATTTCTTGGCTATTTTTCAGAGAATATGAACACCACAAACTTTTCTTTCACTCGTGGTTCGCGTTTGGCTGAAGCCATTTATTATCAATCAACGGTGTTTACACTTTTTAAAATCATAATGACAACAAACTAAACAAATGACCCTGATCAAAAGTTTACACACCCCGGTTCTAAATACCATATATTGCCCCCTTTAACATCAATGGCAGCTTGAAGTCTTTTGTGATATTTGTGGATGAGTTTTTTTTATCTTCTCAGATGGTAAAGCTACCCATTCCTCATGGCATAAAGCCTCCAGTTCCTGGAAATTCTTAGGCTGTCTTGCATGAACTGCGCGTTTGAGATCTCCCCAGAGTGGCTCAATGATATTGAGGTCAGGACACTGAGATGGCCACTGCAGAACCTTCACTTTATTCTGCTGTAGCCAATGACAGGTCGACATGGCCTTGTGTTTTGGATCATTGTCATGTTGGGATGTCCAAGTACATCCCATGCGCAGCTTCCTGGCTGACGAATGTAAAATGTTCCTCCAGTATTTTTTGATAACATACTGCATTCATCTTGCAAGCAATTTTGACCAAAATTCCCTGTGCCTTTGTAGATCACACTTCCCCAAAACATCAGCGATCCAGCTCAGCGTTTCACAGCCCTTGTTGACTCCTCTCCAAATGTAACGTTTATGGTTGTGGCCAAAAAGCTCAATTTTGGTCTCCTCACTCCAAATGACTTTGTGCCAGAAGGTATGAGGTTTGTCTCTGTGCTGTTTGGCATACAGTAAGAGGGATACTTTGTGGCATTTGCATAGTAATGGCTTTCTTCTGGCGACTCGGCCATGCAGCCCATCTTTCTTAAAGTGACTACTTATTGTGCATCTTGAAACAGCCACACCACATGTTTTCAGAGAGTCCTGTATTTTACCTGAAGTTATTTGTGTTTTTTTTTTGTATCCCGAACAATTTTCCTGGCAGTTGTGGCTGAAATTTTAGTTTGTCTACCTGACTGATTTGATTTCAACAGAACCCCTCATTTTCCATTTCTTGACTAGAGTTTGGCATTCTCAATTCCTTGGATATCCATTTATATCCATTTCCTGTTCTATACAGTTCAACTACCTTTTCCCGCAGATCCTTTGACAATTCTTTTGCTTTCCCCATGACTCAGAATCCAGAAACGTCAGTGCAGCACTGGATGAAAGATGCAAGGATCTGCTGGGAGTCCAGAAACTCATTGACCTTATATATATATATATATATATATGTATATATACATATATACATACATACACACACACACACACACGCACGCACACACTAATTACAAGCAAACAGATCACAGATGAGGATGGTTACCTTTAGTAGCCATACAAACCCCTTTGTGTCAACTTGTGTGCATGTTATCAGGCCAAAATCACCAGGGTATGTAAACTTTTGATCAGGGTCATTTGCGTAGTTTCTGTTGTCATTATGATTTAAAAAGAGTTGATTGATAATAAATGGCTTCAGCCAGACACTAACCATGAGTGAAAGAAATGTTTTTGTGTTATCATTCATATTCTCTAAAAAATGGGCAAGAAATCAAATTCTGCCAGGATATGTAAACTTATGAGCACAACTGTATGTACTGCATTGTGTATACATGTCAGTATACACAGTATAGCAGAAATACAGCTCAGTATACAATTCATACTGTACATGTCAGTATAAACAGTGCATCACACATACAGCTCAGTACACGGTTGATACATGTCACTAAGTGTCCGAGAACTTGTGAATGTGAGAGGAGCAATGCTTAATGAACATGTAGTCCTGAGCGGGAGAAAGAGGTGATTTAAAGTAATTGTAAAGTTTTTTTTTTTTTTTTTACCTTAATGCATTCTATGCATTGAGGTAAAAAATCCTTCTGTGACCAGCTCCCCCCAGAGCCCCTGTATACTTACCTTATTCCGATCTTGAACCTCGGGCACAGCGCTGCACCCTCTCCCTTCTCACAGGACTCCCATGTAGTCAGCCAGTGAGCAAGGAGCAGGGGGCGAGGCCAAGCACACAGTGCAGCTAGGGATCAAGCCTGCATAGGTGCCCCCATAGCAAGCAGCTTGCTATGGGGGAGCTCTGAAGGCAGGAGCAGTCAGAAGCCTTGGCAGGGGACCCGAGAAGGAGGAGGAGGATCGTGGCTGCTCTGTGCAAAACCACCACAGAGAATGGAAGTATGTTTATTAAAAAAAAAAAAAAAAATCCAACATTTACACTTAATGAGTGTATATATTTATTTTAGAGCTGCACAATAAAATTGCGCTCTCGATTCACCCCC
>BLSH010227682.1:855025-866737 GCA_018402905.1 Glandirana rugosa | reverse complement strand
CCCCCCCCCCCCCCCCCCCCCGCGGTCTCCATCAGGCATTACCATGATTTTCAGTGCAGTTAATGGAGTCCAACTTGTGTGAAGTCTCCCCAGGAATCTTTTAAGTCGGAGTGACTTGAGTTTCTGGGCAGACTGCCAAGTCTAGGCAGAGAGCCAAGTTCTGAGGTCACTGCTGATGAAATAAGCTAAGAGAGACACAATTTAATTACTTCAAAGGGTTTAACTCCTGTGTATAGAATAGTTTAGTTTAACCATTTAAAGACTAAATCTTTTCTGACATTTGCTGCTTACAAATAAAATTCCAGTATTTTCTGCTAGAAAATGGTTCAGAACCCCCAAACATTATATATATTTTTTAGCAGAGACCCTAGAGAATAAGATGGCAGTTGTTGCAATATTTTATGTCACACGGTATTTGCTGTTAGCCCAATTTTTTTGTGTTACGCCTCGAGAATCATGATCTTTATTCTAAGTAAAAAAAAAAAAATTGTGATTCTCATTTTGGCCAGAATCGTGCAGCTCTACACACACACACACACACACACACACACACACACACGCTCATAAGTTTACATACCCTGGCAGAATTTAGGATTTCTTGGCCATTTTTCAGAGAATATGAATGATAGCACAAAAAAAAAAAAACACATTTCTTTCACTCGTGGTTAGTGTTTGGTTGAAGCCCTTTATTATCAATCAACTGTGTTTACTCTTTTTAAATCAAAATGACAACAGAAAGTACCCAAATGACCCTGATCAAAGGTTTACATGCCCTGAAGCTTTTGGCCTGATAACATGCACACAGGTTAACACAAAGGGGTTTGAATGGCTATTAAAGGTAACCATCCTCACCTGTGATCAGTTTGCTTGTAATTAGTGTGTGTGTGTATATAAAAAGGTCAATGAGTTTCTGGACTCCTGACAGACCCTTGCATCTTCCAACCAGTGCTGCACTGACGTTTCTGGATTCTGAGTCATGGGGAAAGCAAAAGAATTGTCAAAGGATCTGCGGGAACTGTATAAAACAGGAAATGGATATAAAAAGATATCCAAGGAAATGAGAATGCCAAACAGCAGTGTTCAAACTCTAATGAAGAAGTGGAAAATATACATCTTGGATTGGTTTTTAACCCCCATCATGACAGGATACAAAAAGCATGCTGCTGCAACTAAATGTCTTGGTGACAAGCAGGTGCAGGTAGCTTGTCTGTCATGCAAATTACATTACAGTCCTGTCTAAAAAGCATACTATATATCTCTTCTGTTATTCTGAGAGTGGAGGAGAGATTTCATTCCCTAACCATATAGTTGGTTATTTATATTAACTACTGCTTATAGATATTCAAGAATAGTTTTTTTTTTTTTTTAACTAAAATGCACACCACAATTTTTTGAGTTAATTTTATTTAAAAAAAATGTTAATTACGTGACAGATGCAGAACTGCTTTCGTTAGTTGCAATTTGCTAGTAAAAAAAAAGTTATGGGTCTGATGCCCAGAACAAAAAACTGATTAATTGGCTCATCTGCGCTAAGAAATGTTTTATAACAAAAAGCAAAAACTGTGGATTAACTTTATCAGTTTGTGGTTCTAAACTCTACACTAGTCTTTCTCAACCTTTCTACCCTAGAGGAATTTAGGTCTCAGGAACCCCTGCTAAAACAAATTTATTGGGGGGGGGGGGGGTCAGTCGGAAAAATGAGGCTTACATTGGTGGCCAGAATGCCACCCTTACAGACAACTAAAGATCACTGGGCATCTGATCAAATCTTAGACTTTACGCCTGATGATTAGGTGGCCATTTGGCAGATAACACAAAAGGTATCTAAAAACATTGCAGCGTTGGAATCGCTTATAAACAGTACTACAGAGGTGGTACTTTGTGCCATATCGGATAGCAAAATATGTTCCAGGCTACCCAACTGCCTGTTTTCAATACATACATACATACATACATACATGGTGGACCTATCCCCTAGTACGGTCCTTTTTGGACAAAATCTTTTCCATTCTACTGCACCAGTTTGACAGATCCAATCAACTTGATCCTCAGATAGCTCTGTTAAAGTGGTTCTAAAGCCTTAAGGTGAAATGGATGCATTAAAGTGAAAAAACCTATTTGATCCAGCGATGTGCACAATCGCAGTGGTTCCTGATCGCAGCAGTTCCCGTCGATGTCGCTCTCCTCCTTGGACAGATTGATAGCAGCGAGAGCGACTGGCTCCCGCTGATGTCAATCAAATCCAGTGACACATTAGCGGGACAGTCAGACTTAAAGATTTTGAATCAACATATCTCTCTGGAGAGGTTCAAAATGGAGTCCCTTCTGACAATGATTCAGGCAGTTCAGCCTGGGGACTGGCTTCTCTCAATGGATCTAGAGGACGCCTATCTTCATATCCCAATTCTGACTTCCTTTCAAAGTTTCTGAGATTTGCTGTGGGTCAGGTCCACCTTCAGTTCCAGTGTCTCCCGTTCGGTTTGAGCACTGCTCCCAGAGTTTTCACAAAGGTATTGATCTCAGCCCTGGCCCCTCTAAGAGAAAAGGGCCTACGAGTATATCACTTCCTGGACGATATCCTTCTTTTAGCAGACAGCCGGAGTCAGCTGATCTCCCACAGGGATGTCCTGCTACACGCACTTCCAGAGTTAGGATGGCTCATAAATTTCAGGAAGAGCCAGCTGGAGCCTACACAGCAGATAGTCTATCTGGGGGCTCTATTCAACACTCTTCAGAGCACAGTGGCTCTTCCTCCGGAGAAGGTCAGCTCAATCAATCATTCTCAAGGTTTTGAAAGCCATGAAGAGATCACATCTGACAGTTACTCAATGCCTCAGCCTGATAGACACCATGTCAGCATGTATACTAATGGTCCCTTGGTCTCATTGGCACTTACGATATTTCCAGACAGGATTCCTGTCTCAGTGGAGGAGGAGATGCCTTTCGCAAGTGATCATGATAACTCCCATAATGCGCAGGAGTCTTCATTTGTGGATAGTGCCGTAGAACCTTTCAAGACCCAGGTCCTTAGGTCCATCCTCCTGGACCATAGTTACGTGCGATGCCAGTGGTCTAGGTTGGGGCACCCACTGCAACAGTCGCAGAGTCCAGGGAAGGTGGTCGTTCAGATCAACAGGCCTAGTCTCGAACATTCTGGAGTTAAGAGGCGCATTCGCGGCTCTAAATTCCTTGGCCCCACATCTCAGGGGTCACAGAGTCCTCCTACGCTGGACAACAAGGCAGTGGTCTCCTATCTGCAGAGACAGGGGGGTACACGCAGCAGGTCTCTTCTGTCCGAGGTGGAGCCAATTATGTTATGGGCAGAGAGGAATCTTCTGGACCTCAGAGCAACATACCTTCCGGGCAGGCTGAATGCAGAAGCAGATCGCCTGTCCAGATCTTTCTTGAACAACGAGTGGGCTCTCCACCCACTTGTGTTCCATCAGATAACAAACATCTGGGAATATCCACAAAATAGACCTGTTTGCCTCTCCAGAGAATGCCAAACTGACCCGGTTTGTCTCCCGTCTGCCTCATTCTCAGGCAGAAGCAGTGGATGCACTCACATGCCCTTGGAACTTCAGGGTAGCTTATGCCTTCCCACCTCGTCCTTTCATATCGAAGTTTCTTATCAGGCTTCTGAGAGAGCCGGTTATGATCCTAGCAGTTCTTCCATATTGGCCCAAGAGACCTTGGTTCCCTCTAGCCCTCTCTGCATGGAACCCCCATAGAGGCTTCCTCTGTTCCCTCAACTTCTGCTGCAGGGCAAATTCTCTCATCCGGACCCGCAGGTCTTGGATCTACGAATTTGGAGATTGAAAGGAGGTGGTTTAAGGCCCTAGGTTGCTCCCCAGAGGTCATTGCAACACTTCTTACAGCAAGGAAGCCATCAACCAACTATTTATGGAAAGATCTGGAACAAGTTCTTATCCTTTGCTACAGGGGCAGACTTCAATCGAGATTCACCCTCAGCAGTCAATATTCTGGCTTTCCTTCAAACCGGTCTTAGTCTGGGTCTAGGTCTAAGCTCACTTAAAGTACAAATAGCAGCCTTATCTGCAACGACTGGCACTAGATGGGCAGTACACCCTCTAGTGATAACATTTCTCAAAGGAGTGATTAAAAACCATACCACCGGTCAGACGTCCCTTCCCGCAGTGGGATCTTTCTTTGGTACTGGAGATACTGACCGAAGCACCTTTTATGTCCCTAGATCAGATCTCACTCTGGAACCTCTCGTTATAGACAGCTTTCTGCTGGCCATCACGTCAGGCAGAAGGATTTCCGAGCTCCACGCATTGGGGGTTGGAAGCGAACACATTTCCTTTTTTCCGGACAGAGTGGAGCTCCGTCCAGTTCGAGGCTTCACTCCAAAGGTTACCTCAGCAAATCACTTGAGAGAGCCTTGGGCCCTACCAGTCTTCTCTGACTCCCATTCAGAGGCCTGCCAAAGCCTGGATATTGCCACAGCCCTCAGGGCATACCTTGAGGCAACTAGAGACTTCAGGAGCTCAGACAGACTGTTTGTGATAGCTTGGGGTAAAAACAGAGGCAAGGAGGCTTCCAGCAGGACATTGGCATCATGGAACGTCAAACTGATTCAAAAGGTCTATAAGACCAGGAATATGGATCCTCCAACACAGGTGAAGGCTCATTCCACAAGGGCAGTATCAGCTTCTTGGGCAGCAAGGGCTAATGTTTCCCTGGAGACCATCTACAGGGCCGCTACATGGTCATCACAGCACACATTCCTACGCCATTACAGGATTGATTCCGGAGCCCTCGCTACAGTAGAGTTCGGGAGTAGCACAGTCCAAGAAGCCCTGTCTAAATAAAATTTGTCTTTGAAGCATTACCCACCCGTGTGTAGATAGTTATTTATCATTTGTATGCTGCCATGGAGGCGCCAGAGAAACGGAAAATTGTATCATACTTACAGTAATTTTCCTTTCCTGGTGCCAATCCATGGCAGCATACGCTCCCACCCTCGGTATTCTATTATACGGAGAATATTGGGGGAGGGTCTACCTCTTTAATTTATGCTATTCACTGGTCCTGAGGGAGGAGTCAAGGCGGAGCTCTATCATTTGTATGCTGCCATGGATTGGCACCAGGAAAGGAAAATTCTGGTAAGTATGATACAATTTTCCGTTTTCTTGGAGTACATAACAAGACACAAGGCACTTCATATTCATGACTACTTGGATTATACTGCCACCTTCAGGTGGTTGGACCTTGGCCAAAAAAGGCAGTAATCCACGTCCAGGCTTAACCCCTGCCAGGTCAGCTAAGCCTTAGTTTTGTAGCAAGCAACGAGGAATAGAGGCGAGGAATCCCTATGTCCTGTGATGTACTCCATGAAAAAGATTTTACAGGTGAACCAAAAATCATATGTCTTAATTTTACATCACGGAGCACTTCATAGTCATGATTACTTGGTATGCCCAAAGTACTGAACATATGGGGTAGGCAACACAACAAGACCAACATGCCAAAAACCGAATAGGGGAGACCTCACTAGCCATCTGCAAGACCGTTCATGTAAAAGTGACGTCTGCAAAGGCATTAACATCTACCTGGTAGAACTCATGTTAACAGAAGCTTGAAATGAATCACCCAGGAAGGACTGGCACCATTGGCAGAAAGGGATTCAACCAAGGGAGTCACCTTGCCCTTGATGCCATAGGCCTCTGAGAGAAGGTGATGAATCCTAGAAACAGGGGCAAACAAGCTTGACCATTGTGAAGACCCTCAGTTAGAACAAATGTAGATTTCATATACGTTTGTGTGTTGTTACAGCAGTTTAAAGTGTAAAGCACCTTTGCCTGCTTGTAAAGCAGAACGTAACTGTATCTGAGCATCGCAAACTGAAAACACTATTGAATTCATTTTTCGTTTTTAAAAGCAAACTCAGTTATCCATCCATATCTCTATGCTATATTTTGTGGAGTAAGGGAAAATGATTCACGTAGTATTTATTTCCTGGAATCCATCTGCCTTTAGCTCAAGCATGCATGCAGGAGAGTGTGCTTAGCTGAGAAAACCCCTCCTCCTCTCCTGAAGATTCCTGGGTTACTTAAAAAGTACTATCTGCCCTTAGCGAAGGAATGCAGACAGGAGGGCATGCTTAGCCGAGAAAGCACCCCCTTCCCTGCTCCAGATGAAAGAAAAGTAATGCTCATGAAGACTGTTGGTATGTACATTTTGACCTAAGCCCAAAACCATGAAGCAAATGAAGAAATGTTTAAAAAAAACAAAAAAAACAAAACACCCACACAAAATAACTCTAGAAAGATCTTCCCATTTACTAAGGCTAGTGGCAAAAGGATTAAAAATAGTTATTGTTGATTGAGAGAGAGTTTAGTTCTGCTTTAAGACTAAGAAACAAACAATGGCAATATAATGTCCGGATACAAGAAATGAAGTAAGAAAGAAGACAGGAGACTCAACACCACCTTATCTGGGTGACCAAAAAGAAAGAGACTTCTAGCAGGAATACATGATAAGAATATTGGCCGAAAGGGTCTGTTCTGCAAACGATTGGCCGATATTCTAACCTTTGATGCCCAGCAAGTAATACCCGATATCATGAACGAAAATGGAAATTTTGTGTCGTATTGTTTGCTAACCAACGATATTCTGTTCATTGGTGTGAAGGTCAGCAGTAAAAAAATTTCTAACCGTGTATTCCTGCTACTAGGCTAGGTTTCCACAATTGCAAACCCAAAGTCGTGCAATTTTGATGCCACTCGAAGCAATGCATGTGTATCCTTGAGGTCTATGGACCTCAAGTCGCATCAAAGTCGGACCAAAGTAGAGAAGGGACTACTTTGAAGTCGCACATATATGAACGGTACTCATTGGAAATCATGGGGTACGACTTGTCATGCGACTTTGCAGTCCCAAGTCACACAAGTGGAAACCGAGCCTAATGCATAACGAACGTCTGCAAGACAGCCAAGACCAAAATTAAGATCATATTAGTAAGGCAACAGTGGCTGAAACATGTTGGCATGGTTTTACTGGAAATACATGTGCAGCCAATAAAGATTTAACGTTTGAGTCCACCAAGTTGCCAGCTTATATCTATCAAGGTTAGAAGTACTGAGGGACTGCACATCCCAGCCACAAGCATCGGTTTTCAGTCTTGGACAGCATTAGCAGTAGTAGAGCTTAGGTACAGTGATTTAGTGTTCAGAATTGGCTTAAAATAAAAAATATTAAAGCCTACATAAAGATCTTCAGAGAAGCATCTATGAGATTCACCCAAGGACAAAAAGGGAACAGCAAAATGCGCCTCTAAGTGTAGTAGTTACATGCTCATGGCATGAAGAAGCCTATGGGCATGCTCCGAAAAGTGTCCCACCCCTTCTGATGTCACTTCTGGGTCCTACCATCCACACTGGTTCTGACATCATTGACTGCTCTTCCTGCTTTCACCCTCCATGGTTCTCCGCTGCTGGCTGTCTCAGGATCCTCCATATCAGCGCTGCCGCAGACACAAAATCCTTACAGGGATACAGCCTGCTGGACACCACTATGATTCAGTGGCGTTCATGACTTTGATAAGCCTCTACACCTACTATTTGTAGTGTTTTTATCTCCTTGAGGCAATAAAGCACCTGTAACTACTGCACTTAGAAGTGCCTTTTTTTGTTCCCATTTTGTTTCTACTAAAGCGCTGCTTCCCTTTTCTTGAAGTGCTGCTGAAGTGTGCATCTCAGGATTATCTGCCTAGCCCCCCCATCCCCTAATTAGTGTGGTCCAGTGCTAGCCAGTCTGTTCCCCCAGAGCACCCCGTTTTCTCTTGTCATCACCTAAGCACAAGCTTAAATCTTATTGTTTTTCACACATTTTTGACGTACCACCAGAACTTTTTTTTTGCTGTTCGCATATTTTGTCTTCATTGAAGGGTCAATTGTGTTCTTCCTTTGACATATGCATAGCCCTTGTCCATGGGAGGATCGCACTCTCAGGTCTTTACTATTGGTATTGGTTCCTGCAGGTTTCCAGCACCTCATATGAACAAATCACTTGAAAAGGTTTCCTCATACTTAGGTTTTGTATTATGTTGCTGGCTATTCCCTGCAGGTCCGACTGCATACCATAACACCCCTACAACTACCATGGCCTCCCTTAAACTCATGACCTGGAATGTCCGGGGACTGTGCACCAAGGCCAAACTTAAATCCCTACAGGAAGAGGTTTCTGTCGTCATGGAGACCCATCTCACAGGCCAAATACAAATGGCTCTCAAAAAGCCCTGGGTAGGCTGGCTATACCAAGCCCCATTCACCTCTAATTCCCAAGGAATGACTATCAGTGCAATTCCAACTCCACACTTTGCAGTCGGATCCTCGGGGTTGGTCATTATTTCTGCATGCTACCATTAACGGCCTGGAAATTCTTCTTATGGCATTCTATATTCCCTATCCATTCCAACTCACCATACTGGAAAAGGGAGTGGCCTTTACAGCCAAACATTCCACAGTGCCAGCAATATGGATGGGAGATTTCAATATGGTTATCAACCAAAATCTAGACAAACTGAACCCTAATACCCCTATGGCTATTCCATCCTCCACCACCAGATTCGGGAGGTTCCTTTCAGAGTTTGCCCTGGTTGACACCTGGAGGTATAAATACCAAACATCGGTAAATTTCTCATGTTTCACCCCATCCCACTCTGCCATGTCCCACATGGATTTTATTTTTGTTACACCCTCTATTCTGCATAGCCTCCTTGATGCAGGAGTTGGTGTCAGGGTGCTATCTGATCATTCCCCATATTGGGCCACACTAAACTTGTCTGCTCCACCTATGGCCCCTATCTGGAGGCCGAATCCCTTTTGGCTTTCCCCCCGGTCAGACCTTGACAGTATTCAAAAGGGAATGTGTGCATTATTTTCGCACCAATTGTGCTTTGGCTCTGGTTGGGACCATTTGGGAAGTCTTTAAAATACATGCCCGCATTGTTTTGTCTTCACGCATCATTAGACACAAGGATTCTTCTAAACTGGTACTCTGGCAGACAGAAGAGCACCAAAGATCCCTTGAATAGGTCTTCCTGAACAATCCATCCACTGTCAATGCTTCACTTGTGAGAATGCAGAACAGACTCACTGACCAACTACATACTGAGAAAGCCAAACAGGGTATTTTCTTCTGCAAACAATGCATTTTTGAGCTTTTATGGCACACCTTGACCACAAACCCCCGGTAGTGGTTACACTTCAGTCTGCCTGCAGGGCCAAGATTACAGGATTACAGACCCTGACCTATATACAGCCAGCGCCCAATACTCTCAGGAGGAACTATCTGCATTCTTACAAGATGTCACTTTCCCCATGCTGACTCCCTCTCAGATTGCTCAACTTGAGTCACCAATCACAACGGACTTCATAGAAGAGGCCCTAGCACACCTTCCACCCTCTAAGGCGCCGGGCTCTGATGGGCTCCCCCCTGAGTTTTACAGTCAATTTAGGGAGGTTCTTGTCCCTAAACTAGGAATGACATATCCACATGTTCGATAAGGCCACACTTCCTACCACCATGGGTGAAGCCCTCATTGTTTTGATACCCAAACCGGGAAAATACCCGCTGTCTCCTGAGTCATACCCCCCATTTCTCTCCTGCAATTAGATGTAAATATACTTCCTTAAATCCTGGCCTTGCATCTCAATAAAGTAATACTTAGTCTAATACACCCAGGCTAGACAGGGTTTATGCTCAACAAGAACACAGCGTTTAAACTCAGGTGGCTTTTTATGAACCTTCAATCCCCTTGCGACAATATCGGCTCCAAAGTAGTGGTAAGTATTGACACTTCTAAGGCGTTTGATTCGGTAGAGTGGAGTTTCCTGTGGGAGTGCCTCCGCAGGTTTGGCTTTAGCCCGCAATTTCTTAAATGGCTCCAACTATTATATCAGGTTCCCACTGCTCGCATCCAAGTCAATATTACAGTTTCAGATCCCTTCTCTCTCACAGCACATGTCAGGGCTGCCCTATTTCCCCACTTCGATATGCTCTAGCTGTGGAACCCCTTACCATTGCAATCAGAGCCCGCCCAAACATCAGGGGCCTCTGTGGCAGACAGGTGACAGAGATCATCAGTTTGTACACTGATGACATGCTCCTGTATCTGAAAGATGCTGGTCCATCACTTCAGGCTGCTTTGCAGCTTATCAAGCAATTTGAGGTATTCTCTGGTCTGCAGATTAATTGGGCTAAGTCCCAAATCCTACCACTAAATCTAGGTGCCCCCACAGCTGAACAAGCCGCACTTCCCCTGGTTAGGGCCAGCAAGATTTAATACTTGGGCACTCAAGCTTCCCGATCTTTAAACGGACTACATAGGTCTTAACTTCAAACCCTTATACCACATCCTAAAAACAAAAACAGTCATGGACCTGTCTCCCCCTTGGGGTTATGGAACGTATCAACATAGTAAAAATGATCCTCCTTCCCAAATTGCTTTACATTTTCTGGCACACCCCACTTTATATTCCACCATGCATATTAAAAATCTATGGAATCTATTCTTAAACACGTTTATCTGGGGCTCCTCCTGCCACAAACTATCATGGCGAGCTCTGAAATGTCCTGTCTATTTGGGTGGCACCGCACTACCGTATTTATCCCTATATTACATAGCTTCCCAACTCTCCCATTTCTTTTACTTCAATCAAGTTGACATGGAAAGGTAATCCACTCTGGTATGTTCCCAGGCCTCCCGCCCAATGGTCTATCCATTCCAGATCCTAGTCTGTGGTACCCGCAAAGTGTCTCATATTGACAACAGGAGCCATATGCTATTCCACCACTGTAAAATCTGGCAGTTGGCCATGAATCACAGCAAGGCCCCCATATTTCATTCCCATGTGCCACTGTGGGACAATCCGCATTTGCCTGAGTTGTCATCCATCACGGACCACGGTTTGTGGATTGACAAAGGGGTTATATACCTTTCACACATTGTAGCAAATGGGTAAGTTAAATAATTTCAAACATTGAAAGACTGCATCGCAATAGCCAATCATATGTTCTTTCGCTACCTCCAACTCCGACACGTGCTTAACTCAATTCCGTGACTCTATCCCCAACCTTGAAATACTATACTCACTAGATATAATCACAGGTTAAAACCCTAAAAAACGTATTTCTCAGTTTTAGAATTATCTCATACTACCTGTGGCCACTGCTCTGGCCTATCAACTGAAGTCCCGTTAGGTGCCTGACCTGGGTGATGTGACGGATGAGGACTGGGAAGAGGTGCTAACTACCTGAAAATATGTGTCTCCTAAACTATCTGAATGCCTCACCCATCTCTACGTCCTCCATAGGTCCTATCCAAAGGCCCGCCACCTCTCCAGATATAGGCCGGAGCACAGTCCAGTATGTCCTAGGTGTGGCGATCCCAGGTGTCCCTTCTACAACTTATTATGGTCCTGTCCTATCCAGGGGTACTAGTCACAGGTGGTCAAATGTATCACGATCGCATGGGTTCCCCCCCGACCCGGTGCCCCCGCCAATGTATATTAGGTCTCTTCTCTCTTTCTGAGTGGGACAAATACTTAAAACATATTTCTGCAAGAGTCACTATTCTTAGCCAGAATGCAAATTGCCAGGACATGAATGATCGCCCCCCCCCCCACTATTCAATCGAGACTAGGTGACAACTTATCACCCCCCCCCCCGCTAGTAAGTACAGGA
>BLSH010227682.1:834959-846690 GCA_018402905.1 Glandirana rugosa | reverse complement strand
GGGGGTTAGGGGAAATGAGAAGAAAAAAAAAAAAAAACACCACACTGAAATGTATTAAACTATGGACACAGGCGTGGGTATGAGGCAGGGGTTGACCCATTATCAGTGGCCGATATTCACTTTTTTTTTTTTTTTGAAGAATCGGTATCGGTCACAAACTTACCAATATTGCTTCAAGGGGTTGCACCAGGGTGATGCATGCAGCTGCGGGGATCACCCAGATACCGTTCTTTAGAGCGGACGGTCACCTTTCTTGTAAAGACAACTGATGCGGCTAATGAGCCACTCGGCTGTTATTACACACAGCGAGAGGGGGCTTTGTTCAGTCTTAGGTCTAGTAACCCGGAAGCTATGTCATGACATCACTTCCAGATTACTGGAATCCTAACGGCGGCAGTTTTAAAAAATACAAAAAGTATTCAAAAACACAGATCTTGGCATGTTGAATACTTTCCAGTGCAGAGGAGGAGTTTGGGGTCTTATAGATCACAGATCCCTCCATAAAGAGTACCTGTCACTGAATATTACTGTCATAAGGGAGGTTTACATTCCTTGTGACCGCAATAAAAGTGATAAAAAAAAAATATAAAAAGGACAGTCAAAAAAGAAAAACTTTAAATCTACAGAATATCAGCACCTGATATCGGCTATCGAACCCTAGTATGAGGTAACATTTCTTTTTCTATATTTGTTAAACTGTTTAATATTTCTAAATTACAGTTGGAAAACAAATACATCCCAGCCAGAAACATTTAAAAACACAGAAACTGTTCCAAGATAACTGTTTGAATTTGGAATGTGCTCACAAAAAAATAGGAGGAATAAAAGAGCCGTAAATGAGCTGGGGGAAGGGTTCTTGTATTTATTAAAAAGAAGCAATAACCTTTCCAACAAGGAGGTGTGAATATGTCATGCACAGTGCAAGACAAAGGCAGTTAACTGGACCCTCATAAATGAATCTTATTGCTGGCTAACACTACAGTGTGAGATTTACTTCGCTTGAGGCGGAATTTTGTGAAATGGTGATCGGATGGAGGCGTAGCACGAGGGCACACCTGGGAGGGTCAAACATACATATTACAAACAACTCTACGTTAAGAATTGTTGGATTAGATAAAAGCAGTTGCTCTCCCTTTGCCCTTCCATATGTTGGTCAGTTCTGCAAAACAGCAGTAGAACCAGTATTCAAGCCAACTAAAAAAAAAAAAAAAAAAAAAAAAAAAAAAAAAAAAAAACACCCACACACAGTCAATGTAATACCCACAAAAAGGTTATGACTTGTTTACACGCTGAATGCAGTCGTTACAGGACACTGAACAATGTGCCTGTACACAGCATTTTGCAAATAGTAAAATGCCCAAATAAAGAATCAGAACACATTTGGCACAGTAACCTCCGGTTTATTTCATGCTACATAAACCTAGGAAGCCTTTGTGCTATCAAGCTATAAAATAAGGTCAAACCTCCCAATTATTTGTGTTACAACAGTTTAACATGAGGAGGGTTTTGAGAATGACCTCAATATGTTTTATTAAGACATTTTATGCATAGCGAAGAAGAAAAGCCCGAGAGATGCAATTTTCACATTTTGTATGTCAAATAGTTTCTTAGACAATGCATATTAATTTCCAATTACTACTCAATGCCAACCAACTACATTTCGGCACCTATATGCCTTTAACAAGTGTAACGAAACCAGCAAGACCAAATTGCATATTTTATTAATATTTTGTAGATGCAACATTTTTCAACTATAAAAAAAAATAAATGAAAATCTCACAACACAGGGACTATGGGGCTGGATGTACAAAAACCGAATAGTGTACAATATGTGGTACCCATTTCTGAATACAGATGGGGAAAATCACTAGCTATGCTATAAAATGCTTCTGGTATTCCCAACTCTCTTTTGCAAGTAAAACATGTTTAATAAAAAAAGCACAACCTGCATACAGAAATCAATGTAATGTGGTTTTATTTATTTTTAAGAAACCTGCTGCCTAACATTTTCACAAAGTTATCGATTTACGTCCTTCCCATTTGCCTGTAGGAAAAGCAGTTCCAAATGTTTCTCATGCTCAAACATCAATACACAGGAAAAGCTTAGAGCATGGTCTGGGCTTTTAGCAGATTTATAAAATGATGCTTGCATCAAGCCTTTGTGACTTGTGTCATGCATATCAGAGTACCAGGCCTGATCAGAGTAAGGGCTTGTTCCCTTGAAAAAACATGCCAGATTTTCAACACGTTTTTTCTGTGTATGACAATGTACCGGGAATGGCTGAACCCTAAAATGGAAGTTGCACATGTCCTGAACTTTCTTAAAATAAGGCTCTGTGGGGTTGATTTTTTTAAAAACTAGAGTGTGCAAAATATGGTGCAGCTCTGCATAGAAACCAATCAGCTTCCAAGTTTTATCAAAGCTTAAGACCCCTTTCACACTTGTGCGAGTTGTCCTGTGATTTGGGACTGCAAAGTCGCATGACAAGTCATTCCCCATTATTTCCAATGCGTACCATTCATATCTGTATGACTTTCAAGTCGTGCCGACTTCAAAGTAGTCCCTGCATTACTTTGGTCCAACTTTGATGCAACGTAAGGTCCATAGACTTCAATGTTAAACCCTCAAAGTCTCATGCAAATCGCACCTGAATAATATAGATGTGATTTCTGTACGACTTTGTAATATGTTTTCATTGAGCCAAAGTTGCAACAAAGTCGGACCAAAGTTGTACTGATCCCAAATCGCATCAAAATTGCGGCAAAAAATTGTGGCCGCACAAGTTTGAAAGGGGCCTTATTGAACAAGTTGAGGTTAGAAGCCGATTGGCTACCATGCACAGCTGCACCAGATTTTGCACTCTTCAGTTTTAGTAAATCCCCTGTGTGCATCTCAAAAGATATTGGTCATATACTTGAGTTGCCATGAGACTAGTCTGTTTTTTCCGTCATGGATAAAAAAAAAAAAAAAAAAAAAAAAAAAAAAAAAAAAAAAACTTTCTGTCATGCAGAAAACTGTAATAATCCCTTACCTTTTTTGTGACAGGAGAAACGCTGACACCAAACCTTTGGGCTCTCACTTTAAGTTTATCAACATTCACCTAGATGAGAAATATTTTTCACCAATTCATAAAAGTTTATGATCGGGAATATTTTAAGAAAAAAAAATTCCATCATGGTGAAAGAATCTCATAATACTAGGTTTAAAAAATTCCAACCCAAATGACTGCTGCAACTCTGCACTAAAAAAAAGTGACAATGATGTAACATATACCCCCAAGTCCAAATATAAATTTTTACTCTTCAAAGTAAAAATTTGATGCTAAATGCATTCTTTTAGAATATGGGTGGCAACAATGGAAACTTACCAGGGATTTTCCATCTGTGGTCTGCCCTAATAAGAATAAAAAATAAAATAATATATAGTTACTTAGTAGAACTGCAACAAAACATATAAATAAATGGAGAGGCACTAATACTTGAAGCAATACAGCTAAACAAACACTAATTCTCAAGACTGACAAATTCATCCTTATACTCACCTTTCTGCTCAGTGGAAGGAAGACCAAACCTTACAAGGAAACAAAAAGCAAATGGTGAGCACATGTAATAGAGAATATTTAAATACAAAAGCTGAGGTTGCAGTATCTTAGTGCGTAACTGTCATAATTAGTCTGCATGTGCTTCATATACAAAGGTTCCAAAATGACACCCATTAAAAAAACTTACCGTATAGCACGAGCTGCCTTTTTGCTATCCAAATTGGCAGGAACATTAAACCTTTCAGCTCTTTTCTGAAGTCTCTGTAGGGGGGAAAAATATATATATATATAAATAAAAAATCAGCAGATAAGACATTTGCTCTGCAACATTTAAATCTGACAAAACATTGCTGGAGTGTGACCACCTATACAAACTATTGCTCTGCACAGATCAATAAAAATGGGTCATTACAGTAGAAGTTCAGGCTAACACTAATTAACTCTAAATCTACTGCAGCCACATTCTAAGACTAATCTATCAAACCCTGTAAAGCAAAACTCGCTATACATATCTTTTCTGCAGCCAATCCGGTCTCCAACGGCAGATACTGTGTGGAAGAGACAGCTGACAATTGGAAAATGCCTGGGAAGTGACGTCACCCATAGACTTAACATGGGGCTTCTATTGTCAGCTGCCCCTTCTGCACATGCCTACATGGAGAAACCGCCGCCGACAGCCTAGTGTTAGACTGGACCTGCTTCAGAAAAGGTATGTAGGTAGGTATAGCGATTTTTGCTTCACAGGGTTAGATAGATTAAGACTGTGGCTGCCAGTAGATTTAGAGTTAGTTTTGGGCTGAACTTCTACTTTAATACAAGTGTCACTCGCATACATACTTGCGCAATTCCCTTCTACAAAGTGGAGGAGTACAGAAATGTAATTGAAGGGGTCCTCCACTTCAACAAGGAAGTGGAAACTCTAAGATATGTTGCACACTCTGAAATCCTGACCAGTTAGTTACTTAATCACAGTGTAAAAGCAGTTTCTAAATTTTTTTTATAGCTCTAGCTTAATAATAAAAAAAAAAATTCTTGGACCTATAGAGTGAAGGCTACCATAGCCAACAACGTCCTAACCCTCTAGCTAGTTTTTTTTTTTTCTTAAAGTATAACTACAGGTAAAGCTGGATTCACACCAGTCCGGTGCGAATTCCAGCCTTCCAGGTGCCAAGAAGGGGCGGAGCCGCTGTTCGGCGGGTCCTGTCAGTTCTCACAGCGCACCCGTTCAGTGCGGAGTGCATCTCCGTGTCAGATGCGCTCCCATTGAACACAACAGGCTGGGAATTCGCACCGCATTGCACAGAAAACGCACACGTTTTCTGTGCAATGTGGAGTGCGAATGCACCGCACATATGTGAACTGGACACCTTGAAAACAATGTGTTTTCAAGTGTCCTGCGAATTGGATGCAGTTTAAGCCGCATCCAATTCGCATAGGTGTGAATGCAGCCTAAAACTTTTTTTTTCTGTTTTGGATAGAGTTGAGAGGGGAAGAAAAAAAAAAAAAAATCAAATTTTGGGTTGTCCCCAGAAAAGTAATGGGAGGAGAAATCTTCCAATGAGGACACTAGTTCTGGTGACCTGGGGGTCCTCAAGGAATTCCCTTAATTTGCAGGGATTTCCTCACTTCCTGTTTGGCTATGGATCAGGAAGTGAAGGGAAATCTCCCCAATGGGAGACAGATGGCGAAACAGAATCTGCCAGGGGCTATAATCCTCCCTCGCTCTATCCAAAATAATAAAAAGTTTTGCCTATAGTTCCACTTTAAGTCATCAATGTGGAACAAGCAACAACCAAGTGAATTTAAAACTTCTGATCTATATACAGGTTGAAGACTACATAAGTACTGATGGAGAGGAATAACAGGAAAGCCGGGCAAGAAGCAATAGAAGGCAAGGACAATAGCCTCCTTATTTCTCTCATTGCAGGTTTAATTTAAGCAGCCGAGTTAATTTTATATACTGCGTGCGTAACTGATCTACAGTGGACACAGATAAGAAAACTTTGAAGATTTCCACAGTACTGTGGAATGGGCTGTTTTTACAAAATAAGGGCCACAAAATATGAAGTAATGCTGTAAAAAGATTTTTTTTTTATAACATTTGCAGATAGTATAAAGTGGTTATTGTGATAATGGCATACAGGAAAGAGATGCGCACACACACACACACACCTTTCCAAAAAAAAACCCCATACAAGAAAATCAGTTATTCTGTTACCACGTTTCTCTTCCCATGGTCAACCAATAGAGAAGAACAGACTGCAAGGCAATATTACATAACTCATTACCCCTTTCACACTGGGGCGGTTTTTAGGCGCCTTAGCACTAAAAATAGCGCATGTAAAGTGCCTGACAACTGCCTCCCCTGCAGCCCCAGTGTGAAAGCCCGAGTGCTTTCACACTGGGGCGGTGTGCTTGCAGGATGGGATAAAAAGTCCTGAAAGCAGCATCTTTGGGGCGGTGCAGGAGCGATGTATACACCGCTTCTGCACAGCCCTGCCCATTGAAATGAATGGGCAGCGCTTCCAAAGTGCCGCACTACGGGCGTTTTTAACCCCTTCTTGAGGGTTTAAAACGTCCCACTAGCATCCAAAAAGCGCTGCTCTAACAGTAGTAAAGCGACGCTGAAACTAGTGGCGCTTTACCGCTACTGCCCACGCTGCCCCAGTGTGAAAGGGGTCTTAGAGATCTCAATTTCTGGAAAGGTGTGTACCTTTAGGACTAAATTGGTATTGGTAGTTTTCTGAACGTCATGTAATTTTCAAACGTTTTTATTTAGCACTCGTAGGCACTGACTGAATCATATCAGTCATTTACAGTCATAGTTTAATAATACAAATCAATTTCTTACATCAGCTTCCGGCACCCCACTTGTTATCTTCACCACTTTTGTCACAGTTTCTCTGTTCAAAATAGAAGACAGAATATATTAATCCACATTAGCTTTCATAGATTCAAAAAGTGAAAGAATTGTATTATTTATTTTAATATATTATAGTAGCGCAAGGCTTTATATAGAGATGGTTGACCACATGCATCCCCTTTTGTTTTAAATGGAAGTTTGTTCAAGGTAAAGCAATAAAAAGGCCAAGGCAACCTAATTTAGTGCATGCACAACATTATGTTTCTACTGCAATTCTTCAAATTGCCAGAACTTCTAGGCTAAACTGTTGCAGTTCTCAGTTTCACCAAGAGTAGGATCCTAAGTGAAGTTAATCAAATTAACTGGGAGTGGCCACATGGACTGCTTGCAGGTACTTCCTTCATTATGAAAACACAGGGAGCATCATCTGGAAGTGAAGGTGGTCTTTCTCAGAAGAAAGATTTTCAGCAAGCAATAATTTCATTTGCAACAAGAGGACGAAAGTGTCAAACTTGCCCCTATGGCTGTGACACAAGGACATTTTCTTTGTAGGAATTTCCCAGGCTTTAAAGCAAAATGAAAGTCAAGTGGTGTCAGGCCCTTAAAAAGCTTTCTCCCATAAAGTGTGGGTCGTAAGAGCCCCATAAAGGCAGAGGTGCTCACTCAGGGGGAACACTGCAATGCTTTTGTTCCAAAATCTAGGAAGAAGTTTTTCCCATGGGGCAGTAAAAGGTTTAACAACTTTCACAGGAAGCACAGTGGGGTCATAGGACAGGACGTGCCATTCCACACACCCCAGAGAAGTCAATACGCACTGCAAGTTTTAGGACTCATCAAAAGGCATTTTAAAATGTGCCATTTTCTTTGTGCCCATAGTTTAGTCAATGTAACATCAGGTCACAAGGCAATCTGTCCATTCCAAACAACATGACCACCATGGCTGTCCTTTCTAAACCCTTGCTAATTAAATAAGGACAACCGTAATTCCTGGATGGGATGGGGGGAAACTTATAGGAACACCTGCTCAACTTGACCACATCACCTGCGTACAAGTGCTGCGTCATAAAGGTTCCCAGAAAAAGAGTAAGAAGTATGCATCCGCTATAATAATCCTACAAAAAGAAAAATGCTCTTCCTTTTAACAACGCATGCATGAAACAGCAAGCCAATAAGGAATATGAACATGATTGACACCTTGTTTCTCTTGCTTTATAATAGGTCAATTCATTAGATATATTTTTTTATAATCATTAGGCTAGGTTTACATCTGTGCAGGTGTGGGAATGTTTGTAAATTGCATGCATTCCCACGGCCACACAGAAAAAGAGCCGTTTTTAAGAAAAATGTGTGCACTGAAAAAAGCAGTGTGGCTTCTGGCATGTGAAAACCTAGAGATTTCCATGCGGCCGCGTTTTAAAAAAAGACCCAGGGACCTTTTTCCTGCATGTATACAGCAGCCCATTCAAATGAATGTGCTATGGTGCCCGCGCACATGTGAGCATGAAGAAATACTGACATGTAAACCTAATCTTAAATCCCTTCCCAGGTAGATGCAGACAGATAATACATTAACAAAAACATGAATGCCTGTAGGTAGAAGAAGCATGTTGGTTGCAGATTATAAAGGGTCAGCGCTGCCAGGACTGGCGAGTAGTTACATAGACCTATGACTATTGATATAGAAAAGAACAGAAAATGTCTTCATTACCAATGACATACAGTCATGGCCGAAATTGTTGGCACCCCAGAAATATTTCCAGAAAATCAAGTATTTCTCACAGAAAAGTATTGCAGTAACACATGTTTTGCTATACATGTGTTTATTCCCTTTGTGTGTATTGGAACAAAACAAAAAAAAAAAGGAGGGAAAAAAAAAAAAAAGCAAATTGGACATAATGTCACACAAAACTCCAAAAATGGGCTGGACAAAATTATTGGCACCCTTTCAAAATTGTGGATAAATAAGATTGTTTCAAGCATGTGATGCTGCTTTAAACTCACCTGGGGCAAGTAACAGGTGTGGGCAATATAAAAACCACACCTGAAAGCAGATAAAAAAAAAAACAGAGAGAAGTTCACTTAAGCCTCGTACACACGGGACGACGATCGCATACAACAGGTCGTACTAAGGACCGTTGTATGCGATATCAATCGTTCGTATGCGCGATTAGAACAGTCAAACCTACGACGGCCGTACAAGGGAGTTGTATGAGCAAACTAGAAAACTTGGTCGTACCAACAAGCGTTCATACGACCATTGTATCGTGTGTACAGAGCAGTTGGTACAAGTTGTATTGTGCAAAACACACATGCTCAGAAGTCAGGAATGGCCGGATGCTAATTACATGCACCTGAACGTTCTTCTGTGCTCGTACGATCGTGTAGTGCAGTCAGTATGCTAGATACAACAGCCAAAATAGGATTTGCGACGATTGTACGTACGATCGTCGTCCCGTGTGTACGAGGCTTTAGTCTTTGCATTGTGTGTCTGTGTGTGCCACACTAAGCATGGACAACAGAAAGAGGAGGAGAGAACTGTCTGAGGACTTGAGAACCAAAATTGTGGAAAAATATCAACAATCTCAAGGTTACAAGTCCATCTCCAGAGATCTAGATTTGCCTTTGTCCACAGTGCGCAACATTATCAAGAAGTTTGCAACCCATGGTACTGTAGCTAATCTCTCTGAGCGTGGACGGTAGAGAAAAATTGATGAAAGGTTGCAACGCAGGATAGTCCGGATGGTGGATAAGCAGCCCCAAACAAGTTCCAAAGAAATTCAAGCTGTCCTGCAGGCTCAGGGAGCATCAGTGTCAGTGCGAACTATGCGTCGACATTTAAATGAAATGAAACGCTATGGCAGGAGACCCAGGACGACCCCACTGCTGACACAGAGACATAAAAAAAGCAACACTACAGTATGCCAAAATGTACTTGAGTAAGCCAAAATCCTTCTGGGAAAACGTCTTGGGGACAGATGAGACCAAGATAGAGCTTTTTGGTAAAGCACATCATTCTACTGCTTACCGAAAACGGAATGAGGCCTACAAAGAAAAGGAACACAGTACCTACAGTGAAATATAATATGGTGGAGGTCCAATGATGTTTTGGGGTTGTTTTGCTGCCTCTGGCACTGGGTGCCTTGAATGTGTGCAAGGCATCATAAAATCTGAGGATTACCAAAGGATTTTGGGTCGCACTGTAGAGCCCAGTATCAGAAAGCTTCCAGCAGGACAATGACCCCAAACATACATCAAAAAGCACCCAGAAATGGATGGCAAAGTGCTGGAGAGTTCTGAATTGGCCAGCATTGAGTCCAGATCTAAATCCCATTGAACACCTGTGGAGAGACCTTAAAATTGCTGTTGGGAAAAAGCACCCTTCCAATAAGAGAGACCTGGAGCAGTTTGCAAAGGAAGAGTGGTCCAAAATTCCGGATGAGGAGTGTAAGAAGCTTATTGATGGTTATAGGAAGCGGCTGATTTCAGTTATTTTTTCCCAAGGGTAAGCAACCAAAGATCAAGTTAAGGGTGCCAATAATTTTGTCTAGCCCATTTTTGGAGTTTTGTGTGACATTATGTCCAATTTGCTTTTTTCCTCCCTTTTTTGTTTTGTTCCAATACACATAAAGGGAAAAAAACACGTGTATAGCAAAACGTGTTACTGCAATACTTTTCTGTGAGAAATACTTGATTTAGCCTTAAATTATGTAGATGAGCACTTTAAAATAAAAAAATAAGCAGTTAACTACAGTAATTTGCTGGTGATCGCTACAAACTTGCAAATAAATATACATAATTTGTTTTTAGCACTCAAACTTATAACAACGCCTACATGATTTTTTTTTTTTTTTTTTTTTTTTTTAATACCAGTTCATAATTTTTAACAATCGTGGTGTGGCACAGTTATGAACAGATGCAATGTTCTAAAGTAAAGTTGTTAGCCTCTTTAGATGAGTACACAGTGCCATCTACTGGTAACAACCATGCACAAAAGATCATAAAAAGTATAACTAAAAGGCAAAACTTTTTTTTTTTTTTTTTTAAGTTTTGAATAGAGTGGAGAGGGATTAGAACACCCGTCAGTTTATATTGCTGTCTTTGCCCCCGTTAAGGAGATTCACTCTCTCTATCGGTAGTTTTTACAATTATCGTTGAAAGTAAAAGAAATTGCCCAATATTTTGGGTTTTCCCTAGATAAATAATAGCAGGAAATCTTCCAATGGGTACACTAGTTCTGGTGATCTGGGGGTCCCCAAGAAATTCCCTAGATTTACAGAGATTTCCTCTCACTTCCTATTTGGCTATGGGACAGGAAGTGAAGGGAAATCTCAGCAATGGGACACACATGGCTAAAAAAAAAAACAAAAAAACTGACAAGGGTTATAACGCTTCTTGCTCTATCCAAAATGAAAAAAATGTGTGTTTTGCCTATAGTTCTACTTTAAGAGGAAAACAAAATAACCCTTTAGAACCAATAAAAAGAAGAAAAGATACATAGACTAAGCTCATGCAATTTTACGAGAAATGGTAGAAAGATTGTCAAATAAAAAAAATTAATAAAAAAAGTATTATATACCACACGGAGTCTGCAGAGGGACTATAAACGCAGGTAACTTGGGGTTGGGGAGCAAATCATTATGAATCCCTATGTAACAATTTGTCAATGCATTTTGGTGAACAAAATTCAGACATGAAAGATTTTATAAAAAATAATAATAAAAAAAAAAAAATTATATATATATATTTTTTTTAACGTTACTTGTCGCCTCGCATGCGATCACTTGGAGGCGACTAGAGAGTCCGACCCAGGTTTTTCCAGCCACCGAGACAGAGCTAGTTCCGGCCCGGACTTTCTGCTTCACTCAAGGCCCTCTCCACCTGCATTTAAGGCCTCATACACACGGGCGTATATAAAAAAATAAACAAAACGTCGGGCCCGACGTCAAGGAAAAAAAGGCGACGTTTTTCGGCGTTATGTATTGACGTTTTTCGGCGCAAAAAACTGCGGCTGCGGTGTTATACGGTTCTTTGCGGTTGTATACGGTGGTATACGGTGGATAATAATATGGCCGCAAAAGGCCGCAAAAAAACTGCGGCTGCAAAAATCCAACTTTTTATCGTCTCCCTACTAAAACAAAATTTGCGGATAACTGCGGCTGCGAGTGATTGCGGCTTTTTGCAGTTATGTATTGCGGCTTTTTGCAGCGGAAAAAAAGGAACTGCAGCCCGGGCTGCAAAACAAATAAAAAAATATATGCGGGCACACATACTCCGGAATTTACGTCCACCTCTCCCGGAACTCACTTCGTCTTTCAGGCCCGGCCTT
>BLSH010227682.1:815415-829313 GCA_018402905.1 Glandirana rugosa | reverse complement strand
TACATACACACATACATACACACATACATACACACATACATACACACATACATACACACATACATACACACATACATACACATACACACACACACACACACATACACGTAATGCAAACCCAGAACTCAGTATCTCGGGAAAATTAAAATACAGTAAAACCTTGGATTGCGAGCATAAAATTAGTTCTGGAATCATGCTTGTAATCCAAAGCACTTGTATATCCAAGCAAATTTCCCCATAATAAATAATGGAAACTTGATCGATTGTTCCACATTCATAAGTCTTTAAATTTATAGCCCATATAAATAGATTATAGCAATGCAATAGGTTGTGTAACCATAAAATGTCCATCTACAAATGGCAGCCTCCACAAGGGGATTGGAAGCAAAATCCAGCAGCAGCTACAGAGAATAAGAGAGGCGCCTAAGTGTAGCAATATGGTTACATTTAATGAAGGTACAACATTTAGCAACTCACATGGTTGATGATTAAAATAGGCATATCTAAGTATGCAGGCATCCGGGGTAAAGCTGTCCACATAGACCATCCTCCGCACCGCCAGCTCTCACCGATGTCAGTCTGCAATCATTACCTGGAAGACTACCCTGCAATAGAGCAATTTGAAAGCGCTTGAAGTGCTCATGGAGTGTAGTATGGAAGGGATGGCGGTGCAGAGGACAGTTTATGTGGACAGCTTTACCCTGGATGCCTGCATACTTAAATGTGCCTGTTTTAATCATCAACCAAGTGAGTTGCTAAATGTTGTACCATCATTAAATGTAACCATAGTGCTACACTTCGAGGCGCCTGTCTTCATTTTTATAATCAGCTGTGACAAGACACTACTTGTATATCAAGACATCGCTTGTATATCATATTTTAGAATGTATATTAATTTAAACATTTTGTTTGTCTTGCAAAACACTCAATCCAAGTTACTCTCAAACCAAAGTTTTACTGTATTGTGAAGTTAAATATTGTAGACTCCTGGTGTCACACTCTAATTAGCTCACACACACACATAGGCCTGTCATTTGGACACTTTACATGTGAACAATCCAGGGTAGCGCTGAGAATTTTTACTTGTTTGTTTTTAATTAGTTTAAAACAACTGTAAAGGTTTCCTGAGCCTTTGAAAATGGTCTCTCTGGTTCAGTAGGTTACACAATCATGGGGAAGACTAATGACTTCACAGTTGTCCAGAAGACAGTCATTGACACCCTCCACAAGGAGGGTAAGTCACAAAAGGTAATTTTTAAAGAAGCTGGCTGTTCACAGTGCTTTATCCAAGCATATAAATAAGGTGCACAAGTAACATGGATAACCTCAGCCTTGAGAGGATTGTGAAGCAAAGGCCATTCAAGAATTTGGGGAAGATTTACAAGGAGTGGACTATGGCTGGTGTCAGTGCTTCAAGAGTCACCACACACAGAATCCAGGACATGGGCTACAACTGTCGCATTCCTTGTGTCAGGCCACTTCTGAAATAGAGACAACGTCCTAGGTGTCTTACCTGGGCTAAGGAGAAAAAGGACTGGACTGTTGCTCAGTGGTCCAAAGTCCTCGTTTCGGATGAAAGTCAATTTTACATTTTATTTGGAAATCAAGGTCCTCCAGAGGCTGGAGGAAGAGTGAAGCACAGAACCCAAGCTGCATGAAGTCCAGTTTGAAGCTTCCACAGCCTGTAATGGTTTAAGGAGTGATGTCATCTGCTGGTGTTGGTCCACTGCGTTTTATCAATCCAAAGTCAGTGCAGTCCTCTACCAGGAAATTCTAGAGCACTTGATGCTTCTCTCTGCTGACCGGCTTTATGGAGATGCAGATTTAATTTTTCAGCAGGAATTAGCACCTGCCCACACTGCCAAAAGTACCAATACCCTGTTTAATGGTTATAGCATAACTGTGCTTGATTGGCCAGCAAACCTGCATGACCTAAACCCCATAGAGAATCTGTGGGGCATTGCCAAGAGGAAGATGAGACACCAGACCCAACAGCTTCAGCTGATGAGCTGAAGGCCGCTATCAAAGTTACATGGGCTTCCATAACACCTCTGCAGTGCCAAAGGCTGATCGCCTCCATGCCACGCAGCATTGATGCCATAATTCATACTATACTGTACATGGACATACTTTTCAGTAAGCCAACATTTATGTATTAAAAATAATTTATTTCATTATTGGTCTTATGTAATATTCTCATTTTCTGAGATATTGAATTTTGGGTTTTCACTAGCTGTAAGCCATAAACCTCAAAATTAAAAGAAAAATGCTTGAAATATAATCACTCTGTGTGTGTGTGTGTGTGTGTGTGTGTGTGTGTGTGTGTGTGTGTGTGTGTGTGATGAATCTATAGAATATAGGAGTTCCACTTTGAATTGAATTACTGAAATAAAATAACTTCTTGATATTCAAATTTTTTTACTATATATATATATAGTTTGGGAGAAGGAACTTGACTGGCTTGCACAGTCCTGACTTCAACAGAACACTTTTGGGATGAATTACAGAGAAGAATGCAAGCCAGGCCTTCTCATCCTACATCAGTGCCTGACCTCACAAATATGGGAGAATGGTCAAAAATTCCCAGACACACTCCTAAACCTTGTGGACAGCCTTCCCAGAAGAGTTGAAGGCAGTTATAGCTGCAAAGAGTGGGTCAACTCAAATTGAACCCCACAGACTAAGACTGGGATGCCATTTAAGTTCACGTGCGTGAAAAGGCAGGAGCTTATGGTAAGTGTGTGTATATATTATATATATATATATATATATATATATATATATATATATATATATATATATATATATATTTGTATGCAAAAGTTTAGGAACCCCTGCCAATTTCCATGATTGTCTTCTATAAATATTTGGGTGTTTGGATCAGCAATTTCATTTTGATCTATCAAATAACTGAAGGATACAGTAGTATTTCAGTAGGGAAATGAGGTTTATTGGATTAACAGAAAATGTGCAATATGCATCAAAATGAAATTAGACAGGTGCATAAATTTGGGCACCATTCCCATTTTGTTGATTTGAATACCTGTAACTACTTCGCACTGATTAATTGGAACACACAATTGGTTTGGTGAACTCATTAAGCCTTGAACTTCATAGACAGGTGCATCCAATCATGAGAAAGGGTATTTAAGGTGGCCAATTGCAAGTTGTTGTTCTCTTTGACTCTCCTCTGAAGAGTGGCAACAGGGGGGGCCTCAAAACAACTCTCAAATGACCTGAAAAGATTGTTCTACATTATGGTTAGGGGAAGGCTACAAAAAGTTATTGCAGAAATATAAGCTGTCCACTGTGAGAAACATAGTGAGGAAATGGAAGCCCACAGGCACAGTTCTTGTTAAGGCCAGAAGTGGCAGGCCACATAAAATATTGGAGAGGCAAAGGATGGTGAGAACGGTCAAAAACAGCCCACAGACCACCTCCAAAGAGACAACATCAACTTGCTGCAGATGGTGTCACTGTGCATCGTTCAACAATTCAGCGCACTTTGCACAGGGAGAAGCTGTATGGGAGAGTGATGCGAAATAAGCTTTTTCTGCACACACGCCACAAACTGAGTCACTTGAGGTATGCAAATGCACATTTGGATAAAGATTGGGTTATTTGGTCATAACAAGGGGCGTTATGCATGGCGGCAAAAGAACACAACGTTCCAAGAAAAACACTTGCTATCCACAGTAAAATTTGGTGGAGGTTCCATCATGCTGTGGGGCTGTGTGGCCAGTGCCGGTACTGGGAATCTGGTTAAAGTTGAGGGTCGCATGGATTCCACTCAGTATCAGCAGATTCTTGAGAATAATGTTGGGGAATTAGTCACAAAAGTTGAAGTTACGCCGGGGCTGGATATTTCAAGAAGACAACGACCCAAAACACTGCTCAAAATCTACTCGAGCATTTATGCAGAGGAACAAGTACAATGTTCTGGAATGGCCATCCCAGTCCCCAGACCTGAATATCATTGAACATCTGTGGGGTGATTTGAAGCGGGCTGTCCATGCTCGGCAACAATCAAACCTAACTGTACTGGAGAGGTTTTGTAAGGAGGAATGGTCCAAAATACATTCATCCAGAATCCAGACACTCATTACAGGCTATAGGAAGCGTCTAGAGCAGGGGTAGGCAACCAGTAGACCTCCAGCTGTTGTGGAACTACATTTCCCACGAGGCATTGCAAGGCTGGCAATTACAACAGAGGCATGATGGGACTTGTAGTTCTGCAACAGCTGGAGGGCCCCAGGTTGCCTACTCCTGGTCTAGAGGCTGTCATTTCTGCTAAAGGAGGCTCTACTAAATATTGATGTCATTTTACTGTTGGGGTGCCCAAATTTATGCACCTGTCTAATTTAATTTTGATGCATATTGCACATTTTCTGTTAATCCAATAAACCCAATTTCACTACTGAAATATTAGTGTCTCAGTTATTTGATAGATCAAAATGAAATTGCTGATCCAAACCCAAATATTTATAAAATGACAATCATGGAAATTGTCAGGGGTTCCTAAACTTTTGCATACCACTGTGTGTATAGATAGATAGATGTATGTATGTATGTATGTATGTATGTATGTATGTATGTATGTATGTATGTATTGCTGTCCCCTCAAAATAACTCAACACCCAGCCATTAATGTCTAAACCGCTAGCAACAAAAGTGAATACACCCCTAAGTGAAAATGTCCAAATTGGGTCCAATTAGCCATTTTCCCTCCCCGGTGTCATGCAATTCGTTAGTGTTACAAGTTCTCAGGTGTGAATGGGGAGCAGGTGTTACATTTGGTGTTATCGCTCTTTCTCATACTGGTCACTGGAAGTTCAACATGGCACCTCATGGCAAAGAACTCTCTGAGGATCTGAAAAAAGAATTGTTGCTCTACATAAAGATGGCCTAGGCTAAAAGAAGATTGTCATGACCCTGAAACTGAGCTGCAGCATGGTGGCCAAGACCATACAGCGGTTTAACAGGACAGGTTCAATTCAGAACAGGCCTCACCGCGGTGACCAAATAAGTTGAAGTGCACATTGCTTAGCTTCATATCCAGAGTTAGTCTTTGGGTAATAGACGTATGAGTGCTACAACTTTGCTTCAGAGGTTGAAGGGGTGGGGGGGTCAGCCTGCCAAGGTGTCTCCACTGATGCTTTATCACCAGGGTTTGTTTCCACAACAACCCAAAATTTTCAAAATACAATTATCATTGGGACAGGAAAGGAGGTAAAATCAGAACAGAAACCTAGACAGCAAAACAAACATTACCCCTTCCCTATGCTATCCAAAATGCTTAAAAATATTTTTTTGGCTGAAGCTACACTTAAAAAATTACCTGTTCCGACTTACAAACAAATTCGACTTAAGAACAGACCTACAGACCCCATCTTGTTTGTAACCTGGGGACCACCTGTACTAGTAAAATAAATAAAAGATCATAAATTAATTCTCATAGTTTGTAGACGAGATAACTTTTGCGCAAACCAATTTTTTTTTATCAAAATTGTCGCTCTTTTTTGTTTATAGCGCAAAATAAAAAAACGCAGAGGTGATCAAATACCACCAAAAGAAAGCTCTATTTGTGGGGGAATAAAAATACGTCAATTATGTTTGGGTACAACGTTGCATGACCGTGCAATTGTCAGTTAAAACCGACGCAGTGCCGAACCGCAAAAAGTGCTCTGGTCAGGAAGGGGGTAAATCCTTCCAGGGCTGAAGTGGTTAAGATACATAAAATAATTGAGTTTATTCAGCATGAAATGGAGCTTAGTTATGTAGCATGAGGCTGTATATTCTGCACTATTTACATTTTTGGTAAACTCATTCAATGAATCCAAGCTCTGCAAGCTGAGATAACATGCACTGGATTGATGCATTCACACAATGTCACAGTAACCATGAAATAAAAACAAAGTTCAGGAATATTCCTTTATCCCACAGTTTTGCAAAACTATGTACACTACAAACTGTATGATTGAATCAGTTCTGATATCGCCGTTTAACAAAACTGACAGCTTATTATTCTAAATAGGAAACCTTTCTTTTGTTTGCAAATAGGATTTTATTAAGAACTTACCGTAAAATCCTTTTCTCTGTGTTCACTGACAGACGCAGCCCTTCATTGACAAGTGGGGGTTTATGCACATCCTACTAGGAGTAGACTAGGCAAATAGAAAAAAGCAAGCTGACCCCTCCCAGGGGGCCGTCCTCACTCCAGCATATAACCCCCCAGCTCTGCATAGCATATCAGTTTGTAACAAGCTGTACAAATGCAACACAGAGGGGTGGGTGCTGCGACTGTCAGTGAACTCAGAGAAAAGGATTTTACGGTAAGTTCTTAATAAAATCCTATTTTCTCCTACGTTCACTGACAGACACAGCCCTTCATTGACAAGTGGGGATGTCCCAAAGCAGTGTCATTCACGGGGGGTGGGTAAACAATAACAACTGTACCCAACAGAATCCTCTCAGGAGGCGCCAGCTGCTCCTACACCGCCGCCTGTAAAACTTTACGGCCAAAAGCAGCATCCGCGGATGCTGACACATCAACTTTGTAAAACTTAACAAAAGTGTGCACCGAGGCCCAAGTAGCCGCCTTGCACACCTGAGACACCGAAGACTGGTGTCTGAAAGCCCAGGAAGAGCTAACTGCCCTGGTGGAATGAGCCGTGACTGGAAAAGGGGGAACTTTGCCCCGAACAGTATACGCATGGGTCACGGTCTGTCTGATCCAACGGGAGACAGTAGCAGACGAGGCCGCCAACCCTTTCCGCGGGCCTTCTGTCAGTACAAACAATGCATCAGACTTCCAAAAAGAAGCTGTAGCCACCAAATACACCCGCAAAGCCCCCACGACATCCAGAGAATCCAACTCAATCTCCTTGGGATGTGACGGGTGCGGACATAAAGGAAGGAAGAACAATATCCTCATTAATGTGAAAAGAGGAAACCACCTTCGGTAAGAACGAAGGTGAAGGTCCCAGGACCGCCTTATCCTTATGAAGGACCAAAGTAGGGAGACCTACATGACAACGCCACCAACTCAGACACCCGCCTAGCGGATGTAATGGCCACCAAGAAAGCCACCTTCTGTGACAGCAATTGTAAGGGAATATCCCTGATCTTCTCATATGGCGGTCTCTGCAGTACAGAAAGTACCAGATTCAAATCCCACGGCGCCAAAGGCGACCGTACCTGAGGAGCCACATGGCGTACACCCTGTACAAATGTACGTATCAACGAATGTGACGCTAAAGGGCATTGAAAAAGAATCGCCAGAGCCGAAATCTGACCCTTGAGTGTACTCAATGCCAATTTGTTATCCAGGCCTTGCTGCAAGAAGGCCAGCACCCGGGACACAACGCAAGAGCGGGAGTTCCATCCCCCCGCCTCACACCAAGCAATATAGGCCTTCCAGGTGCGATGATATATCTCGCGCGAAATACACTTGCGCGCCTTAAGCATGATAGTGATCACGGAGTCAGAGACGCCCCTATCCCTCAACACCAGGGACTCAATAGCCAAACCGTCAAAGCCAGCGAGGGTAAAGCAGGATGGGTCCCTGTGACTGCAGATTTTCGCGTAGCGGGAGACGCCAGGGGACATCTGTCACCATCCGCACGTTGGCATACCAAGGGCGCCGAGGCCAATCCGGAGCTACCAGTATTGTCGGGATCCCCTCCGCTTTTACCCTGCGCAGAAGGAGCTTGAGAGGAGGGAAGACGTACAGGAGTCGGTACCGGCCCCAAGGCGCTACCAACGCGTATGTGGTAGCCGCCAACGGATCCCTTGTTCTGCACACGAAGGTCTGCACCTGGTGATTGAACCTGGACGCCATGAGGTCCACAGCTGACGTGCCCCACCTGTGGCAAATCTGACGGAACACCTCTGGATGAAGGGACCATTCCCCCTGATCCAGCGTCTGGCGGCTGAGAAAGTCCGCCTGCCAATTTTCTACGCCCGGAATGTAAATGGCGGAGATTGCCGGCACGTGAATTTCTGCCCATCTCAGAATGCGAGCCGCCTCCGCAGCCGCTGCCGAGCTCCTCGTTCCGCCCTGATGGTTCATGTACATTGTCCGACTGAACCCAAACCGGGAGGCCGTGCAGCCTTACCGACCAGTGGGAGAGGCAGAGCCCGATTGCCCTCAGCTCCAGCACATTTATCAGAAGGCGAGATTCTTGCGCTGATCAACGGCCCTGAGCAGACCGCTGCCCCAGGACCCCCCCCAGCCCAATAGGCTGGCGTTCGTCGTGACTACCGACCAGTTCAGGGGAAGAAACGACTTTCCCAACGTTCGAGCCGGGGCCCGAAGCCACCAGGTCAACAACCCTCTTGTCTGATGATCCAATCTGATCAGCTGGTCCATGGACAATGAAGACTTGTCCCACCGCGACAGAATCGCTCGCTGTAGGAGCCGAGTGTGATTCTGGGTGTAAGGTATCGCCTCAAAGGCCGAGACCATGAGCCCCAACATCAGCATACAGAACCGTAAGGAGGACCACTGGCGTGACAGCAGGGTTCGCACCGCTGCTTGCCGTGTCAGTAACTTGGCCGGAGGTAAGAACACCTTCGCCTGGTTTGTGTCCTGAATCAGACCCAGATATTGCAGTCGACAGGACGGGGCCAACGTCGACTTCTGCAGGTTGATCAGCCAGCTGAAGTCGCTCAACGAGGCCATGGTGATAGCCACATTCTCCTCCAGGGCCGAAGTTGACTCCGCTCGCAAGAGTAAGTCGTCGAGGTAAGCTACCACCACAATGCCTCTCTGCCTCAAGAGCACCAGCACCACCAACTTGGTGAATACCCGGAGGCCAGACCGAAGGGAAGTGCCACAAATTGGAAATGCAGCTCCCCTACCGCAAAGCGCAGGAAGCGCTGGTGCCGGAGACAAATGGGAACATGGAGATACGCGTCCCTGATATCCAAAGACGCCATGAAGTCCCCTTGGTGCAGGGCAGCCACGACCGATCGGACAGATTCCATCCTGAATTTTCGCGCCCTCACACAGTGGTTTAGCGCTTTTAGGTCCAGAACTGGCCTGACCCCACCCTTTTTGGGCACCACAAAGAGGTTTGAATAGAAGCCACGGAACCTTTCCAGCGGAGGTACCGGCACAATCACCCCTTGTTCGGAGAGCGTCTGAACAGCCCCTAGGAGAGCCTCTCGACGCCCCTGAGGGAGTCTCAAGTTCGATGGGAAGAACCTGTCTGGGGGTAGAGTACTGAACTCTATCCTGTATCCAGAGGACACCACTTCCTGCACCCACCGGTCGGAAATGCGGGCAGTCCTGCGAACCACAGAAGTCGGCCCCCCATCCGAGAGTCGGGCAGGGGCAACCCATCATGCGGTAGGACTTTTCCTCCGTCTTTTCACTCTTGCGATGTCAGGGCCGCTTACCGGACCCCAAGGCAGACTTGCCGGGCCTTGAGCCCTTGCCCGCTGCACCGGGCGCACTAAAAAAACGCTTCTGACCCAGAGCAGGCGGCCCCTGCTTACGGCGGAATTCTCGCCGCCTGGGCTCCGGGAGAAAGGTACTCTTCCCCACGGTGAAATCCTTAATGATTTCATCCAACTGTGCCCCAAAGAGCCGACCACCCTGAAAGGGAAGATCCGTGAGGCCCTTCTTATACGCGTGGTCACCCGACCAACAGTGTAACCACAGCACCAGTCTGATAAGGACTGCAAAAACAGACATCTTAGACAGCATGGGAAGCAGGTCCATAGCTGCGTCACACAGATACCGGAGACCCTGTATGAGATGGTCCGTCCCCTGTGAAGCCTCAGCCGAACACCCGCAGCTCAAGTCATTGTGCAACTCAGTCGCACACTCTGTCAGAAATTGTGCCACCATGGTCGACGCCAGAGCTGGTCTCATGGCTGACCCTGCCACCAAGAACAGTGCCTTGGATACCGCTTCCGTCCGACTATCAGCCGCATCCTTAAAAGAGGGAGACCCCTTCAAGGGGATGGCCGTTGCCTTATTCAGGCGAGCCACCGGAGGGTCCACTGCAGGAGATGCCCACTTCTGCACAAAACTGTCCTCAAAAGGATAGCGCACAGCGAAACGTTTTGGCAATGAAAAGGAATTCTGCGGACGCTGCCATTCCTTATAAACCAGCTGGTCAAAAAAATTGATCATAGGGATATGCCCTAGGGGACCGAGATGGCTTAAAAGACCCACAAATGTAGGCCGTCTCCAGCGACTCCCTGGCTTGGTCCAGCCGCAAAGACACATGGATATCAGTGATCAGGGAGGCCACCAGCGCCCTTTCGTTAGCTACCAAGGCCCCCTGGTCTTCCTCAACATCCAAAGGCTCCAGTTCACCATCTGAGAGCTCCACGGGGGTCCCCGTGACCACTGGAGGCTCCTTCCGGTTCAGAATCCTCCCCTGAAGGGGGGGGGGGTGGACGCTTTTTAGCCACCCCCTTAGCACGGCTCGGCACCTCCCGGGGGAAAAACTCCCCCAATATGGACTTTTACTAATCCAGGGAAACCAGAGGGCCCAGCGCAGGTTGCGCTTCCACAAGCTCCTCCGGAGGAGAACCCGCAGGTTCAGCCGCCATTGCGCCACTGGAACACTGCTAGGCCAATAGGCCCTGACACCCCCACAATGTAGCCGAACCACTGCCCCACAGAGAAACCGGGAGAATACCCATGAGGACTGCAGCCACCTCTACCAACACCCCATGGAGAGCCAGCTATACTTGCTGCGTAACAAATGTCCTTCAAGCGCTGTGTCCCAGTAGGAGTGCTTGCCCGCCTGTCAGGAGCCTTCGCCGCCACTGTGCCTTCCACGCTGACCCAGAGGAAAAGAGGGAGAAACGGCGCCATCCGCACGTTTTCTTCACAGGCACATCAAACATGGCCGCCGAGCGGTCACAAGAGGCCAAAGCCTGTCCACACAGGCCGCGACTACGGCAAAGTGGCCGCCGCTCCACCACTAGAGGCCAAAATAGCCTACAAAATGGCGGCGGATCGCCGCATGGCGGTCTTTGCGAGGGGGGTGAACTGCATCCCTGAACCCTCCACCGGCCGGCCCAGTCCGCGAATCGCCCGGGGGGGGGGTGGGGGGAGAGAGAGAGGGGAGTCACTCACCAATCCGACAGGCGTAGCGGGTAGCCACCCGGTAGCAGACCTTCCTCCCATCAGGCGGGGAGGGATGCTGCAGGCCAAGTGCCCCTGGACGCGAGCACAGCCCGGTCACTGGACGCGAGTGGGGGTCACCCACGGTAGCTCGCATCGGTCGGCTGTGCTGGGGAAATTCCAGGATTCGAGATATCCCCTATGCCCCAGCCGGCTACTTGATAGCAGTCTTCATCAAATTGCTTGAGAAGCCAAAAGAAGAAAAAATTGGGGAACCACAGGTCCCAGCAGGGAACCAGGTCTAACTCCTTGCACTAGGCATAATAAAACTGATATGCTATGCAGAGCTGGGGGTTATATGCTGGAGTGAGGACGGCCCCCTGGGAGGGGTCAGCTTTCTATTTGCCTAGTCTACTCCTAGTAGGATTTGCATAAACCCCCACTTGTCAATGAAGGGCTGCGTCTGTCAGTGAACGTAGGAGAAATTAAAGACTCTAACTACCAGCAAGAATAAGTCCTTACATTTAAAGAGCACCTGTCATTTCAGATCCATCATGGCAGCGCCAGTTAGTGGGCATCCACTCACCTGCTGCCGCCACGTCCCTCACCTTGCTGTGTCACTGAAGCATCACCAGCCGTCCCATTAAAGTGAATGGGACTGTCGGTGAGTCAATAGTGGCTCAGAGGAGGAGCTGCTGTGGCACAGAGATGACAGTTGCACTTTAAAAATTATTATTTAAATCAAGCCTTTTTACTAGTGATTTAAATCGACTTGATACAACTCAATTCCACCCCTATACAAAACTACTAAGTACCATTTCAGCAAAATGGTCTGTCCTGCTGTATCATTTTTTCACTTTGATTTTCAGGGTGTCTTTGAATTCAGTCGTCTGCAGGTTGATAATTTCCATCAAACTATGTGGCATCCTTTTGTTCCTAACACGTTACGCAGTCCATATCAGTATAGATATCCAGCATGATATTTTTCCCCATTTAGATCTGATGTGTTTATAAAGTGTCCCTTTCATTTTTTTGAGCACATACACGGCCGACATGTTGACAACAAAATTAATGAACATCTTACAAAGCTGAATTTTTTTTTTTTTGTTTAATTTTAAGGCCTACTGGGGTACCTGGACTGTATAAGCTATTTCCTGGAAAAGGTGAATTTAGCCTTTAAGAGCCAACTCCATCCAAGCCCTTCTCTGTTTAGTATAGGCTAGCTATTTTAACCACATAAATCCATATACAGAGTTATATGCATCCAACTCATAGTTACAAACAGAGGCAGACAACAGGAAGTGAGGGGAAATCTACCCCTAGGAAGGGAAATTCACTCCTGTAAGAGTTATTATGGGAAAAGGGTGTCTCCACTAAAGCTTTATCACCAATCTGTTTCCACAACTACTCAATATTTTCAAAATCTAATTGTCATAAGGACAGAAAGTGAGGTTAAATCTTCTTAACAGGGGCACAGACAACAGAAAATGTTATAGGGGTGTTAACATTTTCCTATGCTATTCAAAAAAAATTTTTTTTTTTTTTTGGCTGGAGTTGCATTCAACCACTTCAGCGTCGGAAGGATTTCCCATGTTTGCCATGTTAGGACCAGAGAACTTTTTGCGATTTGGCACTGTGTCGCTTTAATTAAAAATTGCACGGCCGTGCGACGTTGTACCCAAACAAAATTTGCGTCCTTTTTTCCCCCCACAAATAGAGCTTTCTTATGGTGGTATTTGATCACCTCTGCTTCATTTCTGATCACCGATATAAACAAAAAAAAACAAATAATATTTTTTTACTTTTTGCTAAAATACAAAAAAAAAAAAAAAAAAAAAAAATTATAATATATATATATATATATATATATATATATACACACACACACACACACACACACACACACACACACACACACTTATTCATCGGTTTTGGCCGATTTATATTCTTCCTCATTTATGGAAAATAAGTAAATCGTAATCGGGGTTTATTGATTGGTTTGCGCAAAAGTTGCCGCGTTTACAAACCATGGGAATTTTCATTTCATGGCGGCGATCTGCGGTTTTTATTGGGGACTGCGATATTACAGCGGACGTGTCAGACATTTTTGACCCTTTTTTGGGACCAAATGACATTTATACAGCGATCAGAAATATAAATATCCACTGATTACTGTGTAAATGTCAATGGCAGTCAAGGAGTTAACCGTGTTCCCTAGGCGTGTTCTAGCCAGCAGACCTAGAGTTCGCCCAACCCGCGGCACCATTCAGGGAGCGTGTGGCGGACCCCCTAGCCGCCGTGCACTAAAGTGATGTCTATAAGCGGCGTTTCGCGGGACAGAACCATGCTGTTGCCGTTTATAGTAGCAACTGGTTAAAGTATAACTAAGGGGCAAAACTTTTTTTTTTTTTTTTTTTTTAGTTTAGTTTTGGATAGAGTGGAGAGGTATTAGGGTACCTGCCAGTGTGCCCCATGGAGGATTATTCCCCTCTCTATTTTTCCTGTTTACCATTATCATTAAAAGTGAAAGTAAAAGAATCCCAAATTTTGGGTGGTCCCCAGAAAAGTAATAGAGGAGAAATCTTCCAATGGGGACACTGGTTCTGGTGACCTGGGGGTCCCCAAGGAATTCCCTTAATTTGCACGGATTTCCTCTCACTTCCCGTTTGGCTATGGCACAGGAAGTGAAGGGAAACCTCCCCAATGGGACACAGATGGTGAAAACAAATCTGATGTGTTTACAACACTCCCTTGCTCTATCCAAAATGGAAAAAAAAAAAAAAAAAAAAAAATTCCCTCACAACATTTG
>BLSH010227682.1:782840-806627 GCA_018402905.1 Glandirana rugosa | reverse complement strand
TTGGGTTTTTTTGCAAAATGGTCGCTCTTCTTTTGTTTATAGCGGCGATAAGAAATGACGCAGAGGCGATCAAATACCACCAAAAGAAAGCTCTATTTGTGGGAAAAAAGAACACAAATTTTGTTTGGGTAGAACGTCGCACGACCGCGCAATTGTCAGTTAAAGCGACGCAGCGCCGAATCGCAAAAAGTGCTCTGGTCCTAAAGTGCGAAATTCTTCCGGGGCTGAAGTGGTTAATAGAAATATGAGATTTGATTTAAGGGAGCAAATGGCAGACCCCTAGCGAAGGTTCCTATTTATAAAGGAGAGTTTGTTTAACATGGAATTTTGCAAATTTTCTACTCCCCAAATAGAGAACCAAGTTAATTCCTAAGGAGGACCCTAAAAAATTGTGGGCATTTAAGGAGGGGAAACGTCTAATATTAGATTTTAATGTTTACATAGACCCACGGATAGATACAACAGGAAATTCTGGCTGTTTTTCGGCCCAAAAAGGTATGAAGAAATAAAGAACTTATTATTAGAGTAACAGCTAGTGGACACTTGGAGGATAAGACATCTGCAGGATAGAGATTATACGCATTACTCCTCTGTTCACAGGTCGTACTCAAGGATCGATTACGTGTTAATTGATCATCATATGCTTCTTCTCCTTAAAAATGCAACGATTAAAAATATTACTATCTCGGATCATGCCCCAGTGGTAATCCAATTAGAAGTAATGGAAAACCCCCAGGAGGAATGACTTGGAAAGTAAATGACTCCCTAATCCAGGATACAAAAGTAATAAAGAGGGTAGAGCAAGAGCTGGAAGGATTTTTTTCCACCAATGATACTCCAGAGACCCCGAGAGCCCTTCTGTGGGAAACACACAAGATGTTTATTAGGGGGATTTTAATAAGCATGGGAACACAAAAAAAAAAAAAAAAAGGGGGGAAAAGATGAGTAGCTTGTATAGAGAGATACAGGAGCTAGAGCAATAGACTAGACCCAAAGGCATCCCAGAAAAGCAAGAACTAATGGAAAAAAAAAGAGGGGAGCTGGCTGTGTTATTGGAACAAGAGAGGAAAACGGGCCTTCCATTTAGTTATAAAAGAAAAACACCAATGGGGCAATAAACCGGGGAAATGGCTGGCCAGAGCGGTAAAGGAAAAAAAGAATGCGTCATTTATTGCCAAGATCAAAAATAAAGATGGAGAGATGGTGCACTCATCTCCTGAAATTGCTAGGGTATTTCATGAGTACTATAGGCAGCTTTATAAGGTCAGACAAAAGGAGGAAAATAAAAAAGGGGAGGAAGAGGAAAATCAGGCTGTTCACGAGTACCTTGGGGATTTGGACCTTCCAATGATCCCTATGGAAGAATTGGATCAATTAGAGACACCAATCACGCAAGATGAGGTGTTAGGAGCAATGAAAAACAATATGACCTTAGGGAAGAGCACAGGTCCTGATGGGTACTCTATTTTATATTATAGAAAGTTCCAAAACATCTTGGTCCCCAAACTATGCGATTATTTAAATGGAGTAGCCGAAGGAGAGAAAATGAGAGAAGAATCATTATTGGCCTATATAACCCTCATTTTGAAAGAAGGAAAGGACCCTGTATCCCCTGCAAGTTACAGACAGATATCCTTATTAAATATAGATACAAAGATATTTGCTAAAATAATCGGAGAGGGGCTTAAACCGCTGTTACCGATATGGATCCATGAAGACCAGGTGGGGTTTGTAACAGGCAGAGAGGGAAGAGATAATTGCCTTAAAACATGGTTTGTGATGCATGAAACGAAAAGGAAAGGGGCCCCAGTCGTACTCCTGTTAACTGATGCAGAAAAGGCATTTGACAGGGTAGACTGGGGCTTCATGCTGGGAACATTAAGACACTTGGGTGATAGGATGATGAGATGGATCTTTGCATTCTATCACCATCCAATAGCTAAAATTAGAATAAATAGTAATCCCTTTTCAAATGGTACAAGGCAGGGATGCCCCCTCTCGCCGATGTTGTTTGTATTAGCACTCAAACCACTGTTGTTGGCGATTGGGCAGAGCGTGGACATCCAGGGGGGCGGGGAATTGGCGAGAGGGAACATAAAGTGACAGCATATGCGGATGATGTGCCATTTTACATATGCAACCCCAGAATATCAATACCCAATGTAATAAGGGAACTGAACCGGTATGGGAATTTATCAAAAACTTTAAAATGAATACAAGTCAGAGATCTTAAATATAACCAACCCTAGGAAAGAACAACAGGCAATCCAAACAAAAATCCCCTTTACATGGTGTAGAGAGGAAATTGGTTATTTGGGGGTTAAACTAACTGTATCGTTAGAAACTCTATATAAGGCCAATTACATTCCCATGCTTAATAAGATTAAAGAACAATTGAAGCATCTGAGACAGACGTCTTTCCTGGCTAGGGAGAATAAATGTATTGAAAATGATTGTTTTACCGAATTTGGTGTATATATGTTTCAGATGACTCCAATTACAGTACCTCAGGAATATTTTAGAAAACTACGATTCATAGTTTTAAAATACATATGGGCACGCAGAGGTTCGGGGCTGAGGACCCCCCAACATGTTGGAGGGGGTGTGATGCCCCGGGGACCTTCTCGCACCTGTGGTAGGAATGTGCTAAGATACAACCTTACTGGGAGGGAATCATTAAAGTGAAGTGGTTCTGACATTTCTCTCCTACATGTAATAATCATTTTTTTGCTAGAAAATTACTCAGAACCCCCAAACATTATATTTATATATATATATATATATATATATATATATATATATATATATATATATATATATTTTTTAGCAGAGATCTTGGGGAATAAAATGGCGGTCATTGCAACTTTTTATGTCATGCGGTATTTGCGCAGCTGTTTTTTAAACGCATTTTTTTTTAAACAAAGTGTTTCATGAATTAAAAAAAAAAAAGAAATGTCGCCAAACTTTGGCACTTAAAAATCTCCATAGGCGATGCTTTTTTTACTGGTTACATGTTTAGAGTTACAGATGAGGTCTTGGGCTAGAATTATTGCTCTCGCTCTAACGCATGCGGCGATACCTCACATGTGATTTGAACAACGTTTACATATGCAGTCGCGACTTGCGTGTGCGTTCGCTTCCTTGCGCGAGCTCGCGGGGACGGGGCGCTTTAAATTTTTTTATTATTATTATTTATTTTACCTTTATTTTTTTATTTTTACACTTTCTCTTTAAATTTTTTTTTTGGATCACTTTTATTCCTATTACAAGGAATGTAAACATCCCCTGTAATAGAAATATTGCATGACAGGTACTCTTTATGGGGAGATATGGGGTCAATAAGACCCCACATCTCTCCTCTAGGCTGGAAAGACCGAGATCAGAAGAAAAAAACAGCGATCTCGGTCTTTTCAGCCGAGTTCACGGGTATTGTTTACATCATGTGACCTGGACGTGACGTCATACGGCCTCCGAGGCGCATAGAGATGACTGGTGACCATCTGGTCATCAGTCATCTCTACGCTCAACTTCCGCCAGCGACTGGTCTGTTCTCCGGGCCACCGATGGCACGGGCGGCCCGGGGGAAGCACCGGAGGGCAGCGGGAACGTCCCCTCCCGTTGCCAATAAGAACGATCAAGCGGCTGAACTGCTGCTATGATCTTTCTTATGGTGCAGAGAATCGCTGGCGGATAAAAATTATATCTGAATGATGCCTGTAGGTGCCATCATTCAGATATCACCACTTAAAGACAAGGACGTCTTTAGACGTCTGGCGATCGACAAATGGTTAACCTACTTATGATAACGCTTACCTTTAGGTGCCCTGCATATCTCCTGAACCACACAGGTTTAGATGTGCCGACGTCATTTCGAGACATGTGCAGTGAAGAAACGTGCTGTTTCTTCAGTGTGATCGTGCCGTGACTGGCGGCTCCCATGCGCATGTGCGGGAGTGACGTCACGCGACTCCGGCCAGTCACGGAGCCAGAGTCGCGGCCCCCAGAAGGAAGAGGGGCTGAAGATGAACGCTGCCTGCACAAGGGACATCGCAGGCTTCGTTTGCAGGTAAGGGACACATAATGGGCTACTATGTGATGCATAGTAGCCCATTATATTCTCCTGCACAGTAGAAACATAGAGGAAGATCCCTCTTTAAGGGGATCCATCAAATCACAGGAGAACAACTTAAGTTGGAACCATGGGGGTGACTGTTCCATGGCACAGAAAAAAACGGTGAAACAATATAAGTACTTTAGTCCCACATTTACTGAATAGAGCCAAAATCTGATCCTGAAACTCTGGAGAACTGCTCAAGCTCCAACGATGAAGGAGTGGATAATAAAAGTGGAGTGGCTCAAAGGCATAGAGGAAACAATACATATGACTGAAGATTCAATAGAGGCATACAAAGCCATATGGGGGAAATGGATACAATTTAAAGAAACTGTAGATTGGTTGAGGATGATAGACCGCAGATGGGGGAATTATGGATGGAAGGAGAGCCAAGGGAAGATAGAAAGACGTTACGCTAGAGGGCGCTGGGTGGGGGAGGTGAGGAGGATTGTGGGCTTTTTTTCTTCTTCTTCTTGGGGGGGTATTTACATAGATGTGTAAGGTTGTAAGAGGAAAGCAGGGATTGTATATTGCCTTCCTGTTCTAAATGGGAAGAAAAGTTTATTGTACTTTTTATAACATTTTTTAAAGTATTATATCCACTTTAACTTTGTCTGAATAAATTTAGTATTTCCTCTAGCAAAAAATTATTTTTTTAGTTTTGGTATACTGTCAAAATTAGAGCTGCACGAATAATTGTTAAAAGATCGCGATCTCGATTCAACCCCCCTCACAATCTACACCCTACATTTCCTCGATTCTGTGTAAACAGTGCAGAGCCGTTCAGAGCTGTCAAAAAAACAAAAAAGCCAATGTTAATCAACATTCCTCAGCCCTGGGAGATAGAGAAGTGAAGAGATACATTGCATCATTTTGTCCTTTTAAAATAGATCAAAGGGAAGAACTTCTGCCTGTAGATGAGGGAAGTTTAACCACTTAATGACCAAGCCTTTTTCAAACACTTGTTGCTTACAAGTTATTAGTATTTTCTGCTAGAAAATTACTTAGGGCCCCCAACATTTATATATTTTAGCAGAGACCCTAAATAATAAAATGGCGTTGTTGCAATATATTATGTCACACTGTATTTGCGCAGAGGTCTTTCAAATGCAATTTTTTTGGAAAAAATACACTTCAATGAATTAAAAAAAAACAGTAAAGTTAGCCCAATTTTTTTCGTATAATGAGAAAGATGAGGTTACGACGCGAGAATCGTGATCTTTATTCTAAGCAAAAAAAAAAAATGTGATTCTCATTTTAGCGAGAATCAATATGCCTAAAGAGGGTTTACTTAGCAGTGCAAAAAAAAAAAAATGTCACTTACGTATGTATGACACAAGCTCAAGAACTTGAGAAACCATTGCAGGATAAATCTTAAATGTGCATTAAAGAACACCTATCAGAATATATAGGGCAGAAGAACCCATAACAGGAACATTATTATATGAACAGAAAACACCCGGCGGAATATTAAACCCATAGCATAAATATTACATGAAAACCATAATACACTCACCAAAAGAAATATTTTGAGAGCTTTAAAGAACCCCGATGTGCAAGTATCTATGGCAAGATGCATATAACAAAAACATTACAGATCCCCTGCCAGTATAACCATCACAGGAGCACCCATGGCAGGAGAAATGTTATGAGCACATTAGTGCAACAATGGTGAGAGAAAAACACAGTGGAAGCGCACAAAGCAAAATATATGGCGGTGTAGTGGATAGCACTTTCGTCTTGCAGCAAAAGGGTTGCTGGTTTGAATCCCAACCACGACACTACCTGCCTGGAGTTTGCATGTTCTCCTTGTGCCTGCGTGGGTTTCCTCCGGGTATTCCGGTTTCCTCCCACACTACAAAGACATGCTGGTAGGTAAATTAGACCCTGTCTAAATTGGTCCTAGTATGTGTATGTATGAATGCGAGTTAGGGACCTTAGATTGTAAGTGCATGGCCTGATGTGAATGTACAATATATATGTAAAGCGCTGGGTAAATTGACAGCGCTATACAAGTACCTGAAATAAAATAAATAAAATTTGAATAAAACAGCATCACTAAATGTTGTTTATTTGTGATTCATACAACAGCTTCAGTTAGTTTATTTCTGTTGCTTTGGGATACAACTCAGCTCTGCCATGGTCCCTGAATCATGCAGCTTTGTGACTTATCCTAAGGCAGAGGAAATAAACATTTGCTTGCTTACATAAATCCACGGCCAAAAGGAACAAAGAGAAGCAAGGAAAGAATCAGTTTTGTAGAAGTTGCAGGGTAGATTGCACAAGCCAATATGAAGAAAAAACATTTTCGGAGAAAGAACCTTACTAAGCAATATTTGCATCCAAACAGGCCACACATTACCAAAGTATTACCAGAAAAAATAAAATTATCGTATATAGGAATTTTCTAACACAGAAATATGAGAAAAATGTAAAAAAAAAAAAAAAAATCAAAACCTTTTTTTCTGGCTACTCAACCTCAGCATGCAATAGCATCATTAGGATTTGTGTTATCAAATGCTAAGAGCACTTGGTTAGTGCTAATAACCTGCAAAACATTCCATTCTTTTTCACGATGCTACAATTTACACAGCATAATGAAATGTGTATTCTGCCATGTGCAATACATGCAAATGAGGCAGACTTTTTAGATCGAAAATAAACTAAAAATATCTTGTGCCCAGGAAATAATAAGGAACGTGCATAAAATGTGTAAATAAATAATTCCTGTCCTGTGAATTTAGCTGCCAGGGATTAAAACAAGTGCTATATAATCAAAACACTGAGTACAAAAGCAAAGTTCATAAATAGGAATACAAAATAACATTAAAGCTAAATAATCATATAAATACTGAATAAATGTTGTATTCTTCTGTTCGAGAATATGCTGGGTTCCTATACATGCACAGCTGTGGCCATATTTTCCTTCCTATGCAAGCCACACATACCTAGTGCTGGTTCCTATAGGCACCTACAATAGTGAGTCAGAATTTTTTACAATATTTCTGTGTGTTTTAATAAAATTGAACGGTTTTAGGTTATGAGGCCCTCCCTGGTATTTTATTTGCGTGCGTGACGGCATACCACCAGAGAAGGACCCATAGGGACAAGCCATTAGAGACTTAGGGGCAGTGGCGTCTCCAGCTTTCATATTTGGGGGGGGCACAGGGACCAACATTAAACGCAAATAAAAAAATTCTATATAGTCTCAGTCAGTCTCTCTCTCTCTCTCTCTCTATTGTAGATTCACACTGAAGGCATCAAAACTATGAATTAACACATGTGGAATTATCTACTTAACAAAGGTGTGAAACAACTGAAAATAAGTCATATTCTAGGTTCTTCAAAGTAGCCACCTTTTGCTTTGATTACTGCTTTGCACACTCTTGGCATTCTCTTGATGAGCTTCAAGAGGTAGTCACCTGAAATGGTTTTCACTTCACAGGTGTGCCCTGTCAGGTTTAATAAGTGTGATTTCTTGCCTTATAAATGGGGTTGGGACCATCAGTTGTGTTGTGCAGAAGTCAGGTGGATACACAGCTGATAGTCCTACTGAATAGACTGTTAGAATTTGTATTATGGCAAGAAAAAAGCAGCCAAGTACAGAAAAACGAGTGGCCATCATTACTTTAAGAAATGAAGGTTGGTCAGTCCGAAAAATTGGGAAAACTTTGAAAGTGTCCCCAAGTGCAGTCACAAAAACCATCAAGCGCTACAAAGAAACTGGCTAACATGCGGACCGCCCCAGGAAAGGAAGACCAAGAGGAGAAGTTCATCCGAGTCACCAGCCTCAGAAATCGCAGGTTAACAGCAGCTCAGATTAGAGACCAGGTCAATGGCACACAGAGTTCTAGCAGCACACACATCTCTACAACTGTTAAGAGGAGACTGTGTGAATCAGGCCTTCATGGTAGAATATCTGCTAGGAAACCACTGCTAAAGAAAGGCAACAAGCAGAAGAGACTTGTTTGGGCTAAAGAACACAAGGAATGGACATTAGACCAGTGGAAATCTGTGCTTTGGTCTGATGAGTCCAAATTTGAGATCTTTGGTTCCAACCACCGTGTCTTTGTGCGACGCAGAAAAGGTGAACGGATGGACTCTACATGCCTGGTTCCCACCGTGAAGCATGAAGAAGGTGGTGTGATGGTGTGGGGATGCTTTGCTGGTGACACTGTTGGGGATTTATTCAAAATTGAAGGCATACTGAACTAGCATGGCTACCACAGCATCCTGCAGCGGCATGCTATTCCATCCGGTTTGCATTTAGTTGGACCATCATTTATTTTTCAACAGGACAATGACCCCAAACACACCTCCAGGCTGTAATGGTTTGGGGTGAACTGGACCGCAGAGTGAAGGCAAAAGTGCCAACAAGTGCTAAGCATCTCTGGGAACTCCTTCAAGACTGTTGGAAGACCATTTCAGGTGACTACCTCTTGAAGCTCATCAAGAGAATGCCAAGAGTGTGCAAAGCAGTAATCAAAGCAAAAGGTGGCTACTTTGAAGAACCTAGAATATGACACATTTTCAGTTGTTTCACACTTTTTTGTTGTAGCGAATTCCACATGTGTTAATTCATAGTTTTGATGCCTTCAGTGTGAATCTACAATTTTCATAGTCATGAAAATAAAGAAAACTCTTTGAATGAGAAGGTGTGTCCAAACTTTTGGTCTGTATATACATCTCACTTTTTTCAAAGAATAGAATGCACTCCAGAGGTCTTGTTACAAATTCACCTTTGTTTTATGTGTGCAATACACTTGAGTGTCAACGTTTCAGTCTGACTAGGGACAATTATTAAGAAGCAAAAATATTCCTGACGATGGGCATCAAACGCATAAACATGAAATATTCCTGACAATGGGCATCACCATCACACACCTGTCACCGCCATCACCCTCCCCATCACGCCATCACCCCCCCGTCACCACCATCACCCCCCTGTCACCACCTTCCCCTTCAAAGTCTCGGTTCCCTTCCCTGCCCCCCCCACCTGGTTGGTCCCTGGACAGATGAGAGAGCGAGTCACTCTTTCACAGTTCATTCATTACAATGCACTGCACACTCAACCCACAGGTCGAGGCTGGAAGCAGGTATCATGGACACAGCCAGGAAACCACAGCAGAGGATTTTCATACTTCCCGCCGCCCACACGTCCTCTGTTTCAGGCACAGCCGTACGGATAGCAGAGTGGGCGGGACAGATATAAACAGGAGGAACAGGGGAGGGAGGAGGAGCTACATTCCCCTCTGATCTCCCAGTCCATGTGGGGAGTGAGGGGGGTTGGTGTAATCGCTGGGCTGTGTAAGAGTGTCACAGACACTGCAGTCAGAAGACACCAGGCTCACACTTTACAGGCTGGTCCTTCTCCTGTCCTATGGACGGACTGGAGAAATCAGACTGTCTCTCACTCTGAGATCATGGGTGGCTTGTTCAGTGGTGGAACTCGCTCTGAGCTCTCCTTCCTCCCAATAAGGATGCAGCCAGGGGGAGGGACTCAGAGGGAGCAGATCGGGCGGCCCCATGGCTGTGCGAGCGTCCGTCACAATGACATCATGCAGACGGACGGTCTGGTGACAGGGGACGCTCTCCTTCAGGAGAGCCTATGTTATTCTGGCAGTGGCCAAGATGTGGAGCTGAGGGGCATGCACCTGCTACAACAAAAGGCATTTTGATTGGGGGGGGTCAGCGCCCCCTCTGGCCCCACCCTAGTGACGCCTCTGCTTAGGGGTAGATCCCCACACACAAGCACTACTGACCTGACTAGCAATAGTAGGTGAACACCTTGTGGTGAGTGTCTGTATGGGAACACTTGAGGCACTGAGAATTGGAGCACCCGTACGAGCACTAGATCTGGGACTTTTTAGGCCCCTTTCACATAGGATGTGAGTGGAAAGGGTCGCTGCTCACATCCACCGCTCCATAGGGGAGAATGGAGGGTCTGATCAGGTCCACCTGAAAAACTGATAGACGGACCTGATTGGACGCTCCAGTCTCCCCTATGGAGCGGTGGATGTGAGCGGCAACATGTCCGCTGACATCCGCTCTTGTCCGCAAAATCGAGACTGGATGGTGGTCCTATTTTCCATCCGTCTAGAGGATAGGATGAAAACGAACTGTCTGAAAAGGTAGTCTGTTTTCACTATATTTCCCCATACAGGAGAGCAAAACTGGGTCCGTCTTGGCTCTGCACAGTTAGTTGAAACTGACCTGCCATTTGCCTGCTCAGTGGGGATTAGCGGAGCAAGCCCCCGCTAAGCAAGCGGAGTCCGTCTGGCAGAGGCACCCGGGTGAAAGGGGCCTTACATGGGTTTAGGATTACTTGGCCTTAACATTATTTTGTATCACTATAGCATGTCTATTATGGTCATGCTTTATACTTTGTCTATGAAGGTTTAGAGCAGCACGATTTATGAAATTAGACTTTTCAGACAGTTGGCCCCAAGGTACTTTGCCTCAAAGTTGTGCAGTTGAATGCATTCAGCTCCAAATTCAGTAAAATAGTGAAAAGTCAACCCTCCAGGTGGAAGTTCTAAAGATGACAAGATAGTTGATCTTGATCTTACATTTCTCCTGGTTTGGCAGAAGGCTCCTCCTCTTTCTTCTCTGGAACATCTACAGGTTTTTGCTCTTCTTCCTGAAAATACAGAAAATAATAAAATCTCTAAACAAAAGTTTTTGAATACTGTGGAACTGCTACAGAACATGCAGCTTTACAAAAACATTTAATAAAATGTATGAATTTTAACCTTTTCGCTGCCAGCTGTTTTTACATGCATCTGAATCTCATTTTAGACCTGAAGATTACACAAAACCCCCAAACATTATATTTTTTCTAAAAGCAGACACCCAAGAGAATCAAATAGTGGTAGCTCCAATGTGGAGGCTAATTCAGTCAGGTTTTAATTAAATTAAAGTATACATTATAAAAATGAGAAATACACAGTATGTTTGAAATGTAAAAATGTGGTTGTAAACCCTCTCCTATACCCAGTGAAGTGAATAGCCTCAGATGAAACGAATCTCCCTACATAAGTTTTACATGTATAACTGCGGTCTTTCCCCTTCTACACTCTTTAGAAAGTGCAGATCATGTTAGAAATCTTTCTTCCACTTGCAGCAGTTTGTGTGGAGTCTGGGCATACACTGTGTGTAAGCTCATAGGGGGAAAGGCGCGCGCGCACACACACACGAACAAAGGAAAATGCAGAGCTATATGCTTGTCAAAAGTTCTGACAACAAATGAACGGAGCAGCAGAAAGACATGGCACTTAGAGCTTTGGAGAGAGATAAGTAAACACTACAGATATATGTGCTTAGGTCACATTTCATGAATGGGGATTTTACAACCACTTTAAATGCCTAAATTTGACTTTGTATGGGCTTCTTGGGGGGGGGGGGGGATAAGGGAGTAACCAGGTTGTATTGCCACACTGCACAGAACTGCATGCAAGTCACACGGCGTTCCTGTGCAATTCACATGCAGTTCCTAGTGGCAGCGGGCGGCTCACTTTTACTGCGCTACCAACCCCTCCCACAGTGTCACCAAGCTGTAAGCAGACGGGTTAGCCACCCACAGAAGAGATTAAGGAACATTTGTTCCCTGATCTTCTCTGACTAATGAAGCCAAAATTGGAAAGGAATTTGTCACTTTTTGTTTCATTAAGTTGAATAAGAAAACCAAAAAATAAAATATTATAAAAAATAATTTAAAAGTACCCTCATTCTCCCCGCAAACATGCACATAGGTCCAGCATGATAATGTAAGCAGTGATTGTACCACACATGTGAGATATTTCCACGAACGCCAGAGCTCATGTTTTAACTCTAAACTAATAACCTGTAAAGGCTTTTAAAGATTTGCCAACGGATAATTTTAGGCAACATCGTTTGCAGCCATTCTACAGGTGTGCACAATTAAAATACTGACATGTTTGGCATCCATTTACTTGATGTCACATCATCTTTTATATTTTGCCAAAAAAAGCCGGTATTATATTGTGCTTGTGTGCACTAAAATGTATTTAATTATGTTTTGTATAATGTTTGATAAATGTCTGTGCAAATATTGTGCGACATAAAAAATTGCAACAACCACGATTCTATTCTGCAGGGCCTCTGCTTTCAGAAAATATATCATTGTTTGGGGGTTCCAAGTCATTTTCTAGCAAAAAAAAAAAAAAAAAAAAAAAAAAAAAAAAAAGTCAAAACTTCCCCAAACAGCAGGTGGTTAAAAAGGGGTATTACCTCTGTTTCATCACCTAGAACATCTTCTTCATTGGCCTCTTCTTCAGCTGTTGGGTAAACAAGAAAACATTACATTTTAAGACCATGTTCATTTTAAACGCCGAATGACAGCCAGCATTTTCTAAGTGTTAAAGTAGAACTATAGGAAAAATTATTCTTTTGGATAGAGTAAGGGAGGGTTATAATATTTTTTTTTTTTTTGTCATCTGTCCCCCATTGGGGAAATTTCCTTTCACTTCCTGTCTCATAGCCAAAACAGGTAATGAGAGGAAATGCTTTAAAAATTAAGGGAATCCCTCAGGACCTCCCAGGTCACCAGAAATAGTAAAATTGGAAGATTTCACCTCTATTCCCTTTCTGCGGGCAACACAATATTTGGGACTTTCATTTACTTTCAGCGATAATGGTAAAGTGGAAAAATAATGAGGTTGAATCTCCCGAACAGGGGCACAGACCACAATAAAAACCTAATAGGTTTTCCAATCTATCTCCACTGTCCAAAACTAAAATTAAAAAAACAAAAAAACATTTTGCCTTTAGTTATACTTTAACCACTTCAATAGCGGGCACTTTCACCCCCTTCCTGCCCAGGCAACTTTCAGCGCTGTCACACTCTGAATGACAATTGCGCGGTCATGCAACACTGTACTCAAATGAAATTTTTATAATTTTTTCACACAAGTAGAACTTTCTTTTGGTGGCATTAACCACTGGGTTTTTCATTGTTTGCTAAAAAAAACCCCAGAAGATTTTGAAGAAAAAAAAGTTTTGCTTAGTTTACAAGATTTTCTGACAAACTATGTAATTTTTCTCCTTCACTGATGTGTGCTGAAGATGCGGCACTGATGGCCATTGAGGAGGCAGCACTGAAGGGCACTGATTAGGTGGCACTGATGAGGAGGCACTAATATACCGCACTGATAAGCACTGGAAGGAAGCACTGATTGGGTTCCACTGTACAGTCTCCCCTGTGAGGAGAGCCGATAAACGGCACTTCCACATTTACATGCGATTGGCTGTGATTGGACAGCAGGGAGAGGGTCCTCAATCCTATGTGAGCTACAAGTCACGTGAATGAATTCAGTGGCAAGGTAGCAATGGGAAGGCAGGTGTAAACATCTGCAGGGGGCAGCATTGAAGGGTGCCTGTTGGTCTCCCCTGCATGGGTTTCTAGAAGTTCAAACTTACTTCCAGCAAAAACATTCCACAAATGTGAAAATATTTCCTATTATACACATAGATTTTCAAATCGATAGAAAGAAAAGTAGCTTCTGTGATCAAAGAAGGCTAAAACAAGTGATACAAAAGCATTCATATTACAGGTGCATCTGAAAAAAAAAAATAAAAAAATTATCAGAATATCAAAAAGTTAATTTATTTCAGTAATTAAATTCAAAAAGTGAAACTCATATTATGTAGATTTATTACGCAGAGTGATATATTTCAAGCATTTTTTTTTAAATTTTGATGGTTATGGCTTACAGCTAGTGAAAAGCCAACATTCAGTATCTCAGAAAATTAAAATATTGTGAAAAAGTTCAATATTGTAAATGCATGGTGTCACATTCTAATCCGCTAATTAACTCGAAATACCTGCAAAGGTTTCCTGAGCCTTAAATTGGTCTCTCAGTCTGGTTCAGTAGGTTACACAATCATGGGGAAGACCGTCATTGACACCCTCCACAAAGAGGGAAAGTTACAAAAGGTCGTTGCTAAAGAAGCTGGCTGTTCACAGAGTTGCTGTATCCAAGTATATTATTGAAAAGTTGAGTGGAAGGAAAAAGTGTGGTAGAAACAGGTACAGAAGCAACAGTGATCAAAACAGCCTTGAGAGGATTATGAAGCAAAGGCCATTAAAAAATTTGGGGGAGATTCACAAGGAGTGGACTACAGCTGGTGTCAGTGCTTCAAGAGCCACCACACACAGACGTATCCAGGACATGGGCTACAACTGTCGCATTTCTTGTGTCAAGCCACTCCTGAACCAGAGACGATGTCCGAAGTGTCTTACCTGGAATAAGAAGAAAAAGGACCGGACTGTTGCTCAGTGATCCAAAGTCCTCTTTTCGGATTAACGTAAATATTGCATTTCATTTGGAAATCAAGGTCCCTGGGTCTGGAGGAAGGGTGGAGAGGCACAGAATCAAAGTTGCATGCGGTCCAGTGTGAAGTTTCCACAGTCAGTGATGATTTCGGGAGCCATGTCATCGGCTGGTGTTGGCCCACTGTGTTTTATCAAGTCCAAAGTCAGCACAGCCCTCTCTACCAGGAAATTCTAGAGCACTTCATACTTCCCTCTGCTGACCAGCTTTATGGAGATGCTGACTTCATTTTCCAGCAGGACTTGGCACCTGCCCACACTGCCAAAAGTACCAATACCTGGTTTAACAATCATGGTATCACTGTGCTTAAATGGCCAGTAAACTTGCCTGACCTAAACCCCATAGAGAATCTGTGGGGTATTGTCAAAAGGAAGATGAGAGACACCAGACCCAACAATGCAGATGAACTGAAAGACGCTATCAAAGCAACCTGGGCTTCCACAACATCTCAGCAGTGCCACAGGCTGATCGCCTCCATGCCACATTGATGCCGTAATTCAGGCAAAAGGAGCCCCGACCAAGTATTGAGTGCATACTATACTGTGCATACTTTTCAGTAAGCCAACATTTCTATATTAAACATCTTTTTTTTTTTTTTCTTTTTATTGGTCTTATGTAATATTCAAATTTTCCGAGATACTGAATTTTGGGTTTTCACTAGCTGTAAGCCATGATCATCAAAATTAAAAGAAAGAAATTCTTGAAATGTATCACTCTGTGTAATGGATCTATAGAATATATATGCGTTTCACTTTTTCAATTGAATTACTGAAATAAAAATCAACTTTTTTGATGATATTCTAATTTTTTGGGATGTACCTGTATGCTACCAACCAAAATCAAAGCATGCTATTGAGCTTACGCTGTAATGAAATGCAAACAGCAATGCTGATGTGCAAGTAGCAATCTAAAGCAACATGCTGTAGTCAAGTCAGCTAAAATAACTTGATCGTTTACTGCAGGTTATTGCAATTTAAGTGCATCTAAACCCCCCAAAAAGTAAACATGCAGGTTACTAATCCTTGGTGAAAAAAAAAACAGATAAAACAGCGCTGGTATACCCCTATTACCCCTAAATATACAGTTTTCTATGTACCCAATTTTTGCAGTGAGAAATTACAGTAAATAATAATAAACAGTACTTAAAAAGTCCATAAACATTGAATATGACTACTAAAGTGCTAAAAGTGACTTAACGTGACTTTCAAAAGTGCAATCAATGGTCCTTAAAGTACTCAGTGCTTTAATGGAGGGGATCCAGGTGTATCCACTTAGATTTCACACCGAAGGTGCATCTCACTCACCAGATATGTTGGACTTACTAACCATACAGCTAAAACAAGTCAAAAAGGCATATAGGTCACTTTGTTGGGGGGGGGTGGTTATCTTTCCCTCAGGGGTTGGTAGTGATGGATCCTTCCGGTTCACGGGATTGTGGCTGGTATCTTGTGAAGGAGGTAAATCACAGAAAGGAAATCCACATGGTGTGATAACGTTTAAAAATGTATTTGCTTATAGGCTAAAAATCAATTAAAACCATTTAAATTTAGTGCAAAAGCTTTCCAGATTGTTCTATATAAACCCCCATTTGTTGTGGGAGAAAGTGTCCGTTCGGTATTAGCCTCGGTGTTCGTTTCTCCCTCTGGGGCTCTGGAAGCATGTGCGGATAGTAGCTAAGCTTGGCACGTTTCGTCAGAATCGGCGACGTTGTCAAAAGCTGCAGCTTTTGACAACGTCCAGGTTAAGAGTAACCTTACACAGCTGCAGCTTTTGACAACGTCCAGGTTAAGAGTAACCTTACACAGCTGCAGCTTTTGACAACGTTGCAGATTCTGACAAAACGCGTCAGCTACTATGCGCACATGCTTCCAGAGCCCCAGAGGGAGAAACGAACACCGAGGCTAATACCGAACGGACACTTTCTCCCATATCAAATGGGGCTTTATATAGAAAGATCTGGAAAGCTTTTGCACTAATTTTAAATTGATTTTTAACATATAAGCAAATACATTTTTAAACATTATCACACCATGTGGAGTTCCTTTCTGTAATTTCTTCCCTTCACAAGATACCATCCACAATCCCATGACACCGGAAGGATCCATCACCACCAACCCCTGAGGGAAAGGTGCCCCCCCCCCCAAGTCACCTATATGCCTTTTTGACTTGTTTTAGCTGTATGGTTAGCAAGTCAACATATTGGGTGAGTGAGATGCACCTTCGGTGTGAAATTAAGCGGATACACCTGGATCACCTCTGTTAAAGCACAAAGCACTGAGCACTTTAAGGACTATTAATTGTACTATTAAGTCCAGAAGTTTGCAGTTTTGAAAGTCACGTTAAGTCATTAACACTTTAGTAGTCTTATTCACTGTTTATGGGTTTTTTAAGTACTGTTTATTATTATATACTGTAATTTCTCACTACAAAAATTGGTTACCTAGAAAAGTGTATATTTAAGGGTAATAGGGGTATACCAGTGCTGGTTTATTCGTTTTTTTCACTATATTGGTTCCTAGAGTAACCTTACACAGCAGCAGGTCATGCAATTAAATTTAATTTACCATTACACCCCATTAGTTTGGCACGAGTGCACAAATATTTTCAGTTACTAGTCCATGGTGTCATGGCTGCATTTGTTTTCTATTCTCAATCTTCTTTTGTTTTCACCTGGTTATCCTGCAAATACCACACTTTCTGTCCCAATGCGGCTACATCACTCCTCCACTATCTATGTAGGGAGCCATGTCCGTTACCTTAAGCTGTGCTCCTAATATGGACTACAAAACATATTTGAATTTCTTCATCTCCATTACATGGGAGGCAGGGCAATTGGTACTTTTCAGTAGATGGCTAAGAAGGGTGCAGCTCACAGGAAGTGACAAGGGCACTGCATTCTGGCAAGACCAACAGGTATTTTCTGTACTTGCTGAACATGTTCTTCACAATAAGGGATGTGGTCTGGCGCTCACACAAAGTCTTTGGCAACAGTCTTTTTAGCAGAGGATGCTCCTGCTGGTAAAGGAATTCCTCAAAGGGGGGTCCACTGGAAGGGCTGGCCTCACGATGGGGGAAGAGAAGCTGCTTCCCATATATGTAGAAAAATAAAAAAGGGAGAGGCGCTTCTAATTGTAGACTGGCATGAAATTTATTACACACACATATAATTTACAAACTCACATTTCCATGAGTAAAGACAGGCACTGCAACATAGTGGTAACCACAGGTAATGAGAATTGGTGCGGCGTCCGTGTTGAATGTTCTGTCCGTCTCTCACGCTGTATCCGGCCGGCTGTGTAGGGATTCTTTAGCGTGAGAAAGGAGTGTGCAGTGAGCGCCATCTACTGTGCAAGCTCGGAAAGCATTGTGGACCATTGACATCACCGGCGACTTCTGCGTGCGGTCCAGACCTCATCCCTGCTGTCTCCCTGTTCCATCACTACACAGCCGGCTGGATACAGCATGAGAGACGGATGGAACATTCAACACTGACGCCGCACCAAGTCCCATTACCTGTGGTTACCATCATGTTGCAGTGCCCGTCTTTACTCATGGAAATGTGAGTTTATAAATTATGTGTGTGTTATAAATTTCATGGCAGTCTACACTTAGAAGCGCCTCTCCCTTTTTTTACTTCTTTTCGAACATGTTCTTAGCTTGGGGGAAAAAAAACAAAAAAAAAAAAAACTAAGGCAGCCACCACATCCAAGGACAGGAAGCTCCAATATATTGCTTTGTTTTGCTTTGCTTTAAGTTATCCTTTGACAAAACAAGGTCTTACTGAACAAGCCTAAATAAAACTTTTTCCTGAACTTCCAATGACCACAGATTTTTTTTTTTTTCTTCTAAAGTGGGAGTAAACTCCCTTGTATGATTTTTACCTATAATAAGACTTACCTATAACTACAGCAAACATATCCTAAATGTGCACTGTTTAGGGGATATTTACTTTAGATGCAGCAGGTGGCGTCACCTGCGCATGCGCTCTGAAGGAACAGCATACCCGTGCTGTTCCTTCAGAGTCGTTCCCTAAACAGGGACTCCCATGTGTAGGAGACGTTGCTCGGTCGGCTCGGTCATTCATATCGCCAAAGCCTGTGAACCCGGAACACAGACCAGATGAACATGGAAGCGTGCCGCGTGCCGCTGGAGGGCTACAGCTCCAGGTAAGTCTGCGATGCATACTAGCACTTTATGACTTAAAGCGTTTGTTATCCCAACATTCCATATTCCTGATATGTGCCTGCTTTACCATGTACTCGTATGAGAAAGTACCCTGTTCGCTTTGTATTGCTTCCTTTATGTGCAATGCCTGGTGTTCCTGCCAGTTCCCTCTGCTTTCCTTTAAAAACTGACCACTCTAAGCAGGAGAACACACTGTGGTTAGTTCATTAGCTATGCTGGGAACTCAGTCTGCTTTCCTCCAATGATCAGACTTGTCCTGACATGCCCCTCCTGCAGAGCCTGTCACTGGGAAGCTCAGTGCTCTGTTGCTTCGCCACCCCAAGCTTTTATGCAGTTGAAAAAAACAGAGGATATAATAATCACATAAATAAAAAATGGAAAAAAAAAAATGTTTTGCCTTTCATTTCTAATTTAAACTGAATGGGTTGTTTTACAAGCTGCAGTTTACTACTGCTTTAATACAAAGATTAACAAAATGGCTCATAAAAGTGTCTAAATGAAGCACATTTCTATTTACACACTGCCAAATAGAGGGTCACCTTATGTTTCTATGGCAATATAGCAGAAAGAAATGGAAAATGCAATAAAGATTCCCTAAGGGCTTGGTCACACTGGCAAATGCGGGGTGGTAAAACCACATGGTTGAGCCACATATTTGCCAGCGCTCAACCACTCCCACTTTTGCTGCTGAAGCAAGGGTTGGGTTTGTACACATGCCACGGTGTTGTGTTACATTTCACAGCCAAGGCAAAAATTAGCGAATGTGGCTGCAATGCACGCAGTTGTCTGCCATTAAGGGGGTTAAAACAAGCAGGGAGGAGGGGATACATTGCCTCCTCATCAGCTGTCTATTGCTATCTGAAGTGTAATCAGAACACGGATCATGCTTCAGCGCCCGGGGCGATGCTGACTTTGCGGCACCGCACAGATTTGCAAAAGTAGTTCCTGCACTACTCTTGCTGATTTCAGGTGCGACTTCAATAAACATCTGTGCATGAAGCCGCATAGATGTTTTTCAAGTTGCACCTGAAATCACGTTGACCTGCTACTTTGAAATCGTGCAACTTCAAGTGAAGTAGCGCGATTTCAAAGTAGCATCAATTTGAACCAGGGCTCAAACAGCAAAGCACATGTAAGTGTATGAAAAGAGAACTTCCAAAGATGCATGAAAACCATAATTCGTGCCATAATCAATGTAAAGGCTCACTTCCTAAAAAGTAACTTGTCTTACTCTAAACAATAACAGGTTAAAAAAAACACTGCATACAATTAATACCAGGCAACAAAACAATTTCAAAAATTGCACAAGGCCTTAGACATCAAAATTGAACGTTGAGTTCTACAGACTTACAGTTCTGTACTCAAATGACATATCTTTCACATAACATCTTTTCTTCATCAAATTTCATTTAATTATAGAATTCCGTGAGATAGAATATGGTGTAAAGATGAACACAAGGAGGTAGATTTTTTTTCAAATATCCAGAAAAAAAAAACATGTATTTAAATAATCAGGCCTGCAAAATGATGCAATATCTACTACAGCCAAGTACTCCCATTATATTTTGGGCAATTCACTTTAAATACAAAACATTTGCAACCAAGTCATTTGAGATGAGATTTTTAACATCAATATAAATGAACAGAATTTGAGCTTTTCCAACCGTGTTCATCTAGATATGCTTGTAGCCTGCTGATCAGGTCACTCTTATTCCCTTTCACGTCCAAACCTCGGGCCAGGCATTCCTGTTTGAGCTCTGCCAGCTGCAGAAATAAAAAAATACAAGAAAAAGAAATGGGAAAATTCAGCATTATATTCAATCATATTTTAAAGTACAGTACAGTCAAATATCAATGTCTGAAGTTTTCTAGTGTAGTTTATTAACCACTTCAATACCATGCACTTAGAACACTTCCCTATCCGACCAATTTTCAGCTTTCAGTGCTGTTGTGCTTTGAATGACAATTGGGCGGCGCTGTACCCAAACAAATTTTTTATCATTTTGTTCCCACAAATAGAGCTTTCTTTTGGTGTTATTTGATTATCCCTGCGGTTTTTATTTTTTGCGCTACAAATAAAAAAAAAAGACCGAAATTTTTGAAAAAAAAAAAAAACAAAAAGAAGAAGTTTCTCCGTTTCTGTCACAAAACTTTGTAAGTAAGTACATTTTCTCCATCACTGATGGGCACTGATGAGGCAGTACTGACTGGCACTGATGAGACACTTATACACAGCAATGATGGGCACTGATAGGCGGCACTGATAAGCAGCAATGACGGGCACCGATAGGTGGCACTGATAAGCAGCAATGATGGGCACTGATAAGCAGCACTGACGAGCACTCATAGGTGGCACTGGTAGTGGCCATTTCCCTGGTGGTCTAGTGTTGCATTCTGAAGGTGGTCATGATCGGCTCCCTGGTGGTCCCCGGTCGAATCCCTGGTGGTCCTGGGTGGGCACATTCCTGGTGGTCCCTGGGCAGGCTCCCTGGTGGTATAGGGTGGCGATCCAAGGGGGGGGCTGTGCTGATAAACCATCAGCACAGACCCCCCCCTCCCCATCAGGAAAGCAGCCGATTGGCTCTCCGCTACTCAGGTCTGCAGACCCGAGTACAGGAAAAGCAGATAAACGGCTCTTCCTGTTTACACTACGAGCAGCCGTGATTACCATGTGATCAGCCGTGACCAAAGTGAGGTGGGTAATGTGGGGGGGGGGGGGGGGGGAGTGTGTGGTCAGACTGACCCATCACACCACCGATCGCTGCGATGCTGGCATGTTATCTTGAGGACGTCATATGACGCCCAGTCAGGACAAATAATCTTCCAGGGCGGTGTCCTAAACGGATAGGCTCCTCCTCCCTAAAACAGGAAACACATTAGTCCACCATTATAAAAAGATTAGCCTCACCTGTAAGCCTCAGGCCTCACCTGTAAGCCTCAGTTATTTTGTGTTTCCTCTGGACCCAGAGCTGCAACACGGTACTCCAGTCCCTGTGCTATCTGCAGGGGACGCCTGGATTGAGGCCCCCTTCGGTGACCCGAGGTGTTTGGGGGGGGGGGGAGGCCTCCAGGTGCAGCGCACAGATTTCTTCACCCGCCTGGGGGAGCTCTCGTGGGAACGTTTCGGGTCTCCTCTGGTGGCTCTGCAGGTTCTCTGACCTAGGACCAGCAGGTATGCCAAGATGGCGTCGGAGTGCCGTCCGGTCACGTGCTTCCAGGTAGCAGCCATCTTGGTGAGGGCAAGAATCCGAACAGGACGCCCCACATCCGGCGACGTCATGGCTGGCGGAATTGGCGCGATAAAAAAAAAAAAAAAAAAAGAGAAGAATAGCAGAAAGTCAGGAGTAAAAGTCTAATGATGGAACATCAAGATCTACATTCTCCATCCTCACCATATAGCAGCAGCAGGTGCAGGCGAGTCCACCAACCTGCACGGGGTCAGCTGGGGACAGGGCTTGGAGTTTTTGCAGGAAGCAGATAAAAGCAAACATTGCTCTGAGGATGATGGAAGCTGACCATATCGGAAGTCTCTCCATCCTGCCCTGCAGATCCTGCTAGTCAGGACGGCTCCAAGGTAAGTCAGAGAACTGTTGGGTCTCCTTTGCCTTTTACCTGTTCATTACCTGTAACGATTCTGTCAGTATGCGGAATTTTCGTTAATTCGGGTGCCTTTTGCTTATTTTTAGGCAAAAGCGCCAGAGAAGAGGGGGAAAAGCACAGCTAAGTCATGTGGCTCGTGCAGCCATCACTTTCCTCCAGAATGGAAGAAACCGCTCTGCCAGAAATGTGTGGACAAGTTGGTAGCTAAAGAGTTGCAGAACTACCTTAAAGACGCACTCAGCAGTTTTAAAAAATAAATAAGTGACAGCATTGCACCCTTACAAGCAGCCATAAAGAGATTAGAAAGTGGGACCGGTACGGACAGGCACAGCACACCGTCCACTAGTAAAACAACCCCTCTAGCAGAAAACGGTGAAGAGAACCTCCCGGATCCAGAGAGCGGGTCGGAGGCCGAATCTGAGGAAGCGATGTGCTCCGACTCAGACGAGGAGTCTGAGGCAGAGGGCACGCTATTTCCGTCAGAAGAAACAGAGTCTAAGAGACATAGCAGACACTCTAGGGATCAAAGAGAGGAAAATGGTGGAGCTCTCCCTGCATGACAGGATGTATAAAAGGGCTACAACCTAAAAAGACCAGAACTTTTCCCGTCCACCAGACCCTAAAGGATCTGGTCAAGAGGGAATGCAGTGAGCCAGAGAAAAAACTGTTCACACCAGCAGCCATCAAACACAGGTATCCTTTTGAGGACGACGACACCAAACCTTGGGCGAAATGCCCGAAAGTGGATGCCTCCCTGGCTCAGGTAGCAAACAAGACGGACTTAGCATTTGACGATGCAGGGACACTCAGTGAACCCATGGATAAGAAAATAGAAGCGTTGCTCAAAAGAGCCTGGGAAGCAGGTGCAGCAAACTTAAATCCAGCCATAGCATCCACCTGCAGGGCTCGCACGCTCCTGATCTGGTTGAACCAGTTACAGGAGCTGCTGAAGGGGGATACGCCTAGGGAATCGCTGACTAAGACCATCCCCTTGCTGATCAGAGCTGCTTCCTTTCCTGCTGATGCGTCAGCAGAAACGGTAAAGGTAGCGTCAAGAACCACAGCGCCGGTGAACTCAGCCAAAAGGGCCCTATGGCCTAAAGCCTGGGGGTGGGCACCTCCAAAAGCCGGTTATGTGGGATCCCTTTTTTGGGGGATATGTTATTTAGAGCAGAGCTGGAGTCGGTTCTTGACAAAACAGCGGCCAAGAACAAAAAGGTTTCCTCAGTCCAAGAAGAAACAAGGCAAAACCCCTTTTTGTCAGCCAAGGAAGTTTGATAGACAAAGGGTGAAGAAACGCTGACAGCAGGGCCGGGGTCAGCAGAGTTGGAAGAAAATTAGAAAGGGGAAGGAGGACTTTATCCTCAAGCCCTCAGGTCAAAAGAGTAAACCACAATGACAATGCACAAGTAGGGGGCAGACTGGCAAGATTTTCTACGGCATGGGAAAAGGTCACGACAAACGGCTTCTTTTTACGCACACTAACAGAAGGTTATGCACTGGAACTCACCAGGGGGGGGGGGGGGGGGGGGGGGG
>BLSH010227682.1:768205-782830 GCA_018402905.1 Glandirana rugosa | reverse complement strand
CCCCCCCCCCCCCCCCCCTTACAAAATTCCTATTAACTACAATGCCCAAAAAGAAGAAGAAGAAGAAGGACGAAGCGGATGCGTTTTTGAACGCCATTCAGGAACTTATAATGCAAAAGGTGGGGACAGGTGTCTACTCTCACTTGTTCCCCAGGAGGAAACAGTCAGGGAAGCTAAGGCTGATCCTGAACCTCAAAAACATCAACAAATATGTAACCTACAAAAAATCAGAATTGAGTACATTTATTCTGTCAGAAACATCCTCTCGGAAGGAGTGTTCATGGCCATGATAGATCTAAAGGATGCATACCTGCATGTTCCTATAAAGAGCTCTCTCCAAAGGTTCTTACGGTTTGCCATAAAGGGACCAGCAGCCACCCTGCATTTCCAATACACCGCCCTGCTCTTCAGAGTCTCCTCGGCACCAAGGATCTTCTCAAAGATCATGGCAGAGGCCCTAAAGGAGCTGAGGTTAAAAGGCATAGGAGTAATCCCCATACCTGGACGACCTTCTACTTTTTGCAGATTCAGCAACATCCCTGAAAGCCAACATTCAGACGGCCATATCCTACTTGCAGGGACTAGGGTGGTTAATAAACAGGGCGAAATCTCAACTCCACCCCAGTCAAAAAGTAACCTTCTTAGGTTACATACTGGAGTCGAGACAGACAAAAATTTTTGACAGAAGACAAAATAGAAAAGATTACGAGGGCAGTGGAATCTCTCATAGAAAAAGAACTGGTAACCATCAGGAGAGGTATGGCAGTTCTGGGTCTTATGTCAGCCTCGATACTGGCCATCACGTGGGCAGAGATCCACATGCGGCCCCTCCAGAACCACATACTGGCACTATGGGATGGCGACACTTCTTCTTTGGACGAAAGTATCCAAGTACCACGTCAGGTCAAGGAGTCGCTGTACTGGTGGCTAGCTCCACTGCGTTACATAGAAGGGAAAAGATGGACACAAACCAAACCAGTACAGATTACCACGGATGCCAGTTCCCGGGGCTGGGGAGCCCACACGGAAGGTCTCTGTGCTCAAGGGGTATGGGACTGCAAAACGTCCAAAGCTTTGTCAAACACGAGGGAACTAAGAGCAGTACAGGAAGCACTTTGGGCCTTCCGATCGGCCATCTTTGGAAAAGATGTGCGTATCCAGTCGGACAGCGCCACAACGGTGGCCTATTTAAACAGGCAAGGGGGAACAAGGTCTCCGCAACTGATGACAATAGCAGAGTCCATACTGTTATAGGCAGAGGCAAACATCCTTTCAATCTTGGCTATCCACCTAAAGGGCACAAGCAATGTCCTAGCAGATTTCCTAAGCAGGAATACAGTGAGACAGACAGAATTGATGTTGCATCAGGAGGTCTACTCAGGGATCACAGGGGAGTGGGGGACTCCTGAAATAGACCTATTTGCATCAAAATCAAACACAAGACTCCCGAAATGTTTCTCACTGGACCCTCTAGATGGCAACAGCGGGATAGAAGCTTTCAACCAAACCTGGGATTTCCAGTTAGCGTATGCATTCCCTCCCGCGGCTCTGCTTCCCAGCGTGCTTCAGAAAATCAAGAAGGAGAAAGCTACGGTCATACTCATTGCCCCCTTCTGGCCAAAAAGAGCGTGGTTCACCCATCTAATATTAGAAGGTTGGTAGTGCGCTGCCAACTGAGTGTAGGTATTACTAAAAATGTGGAGTCTATACTGCGCTGCTGCTATCATCTAAAGTGTTTCACACCAAATAGTATAGGAAGTTAAAAAATTGTGGCCGCGCTGCTGTATGTGCATAAGGACATGTATATAAAAAATACTGAAAACAGGTGTGGGCAATAGTAGAAATGAACACCAATGTACTGAAACAAAAAGATAATAGCAGCAGTGTGTGGTGTCTTAGCTGGATGTGTAAGGCGCCAATAAAAGCACAATCAGAATAATAAACAAATGAATAAATAAATACAAGTGCTTTCTTTAAAGTGCATAACAACGTAATTTCATAGTGTGTCCACAGACGTGCAAAAAATACTGCAAGCAGTAAAGTGCTAGTGCCAGTAGGCAATCTTTCTTAAGTCCCAGTGTGCAGTAGCAAATAACACAATAGGTAGATTAAAAGTATCTGGAATAGTGCTTCTCGTGTGGTAGGTAAATTAGTCAGCAGGTTCATGCACAAAATGGGTTGACAAGCGTGCTCCCTTCACCAGGTGGAGTGGGCTCTCACCTCCAGGGTAGATCACATATCATCAGTATACAGTGGTTAATGCAGTGATGAATAATATCCTCCACCAGGTGGACTGGAGGCTCACCTCAAACTACGGCCCCAACGGGCCAATTCAAGCCCAGCACAGCAGATCCAAGTTCCTTTCCCTTTAATGTTGCTGGTTAGGCTCCCAATGTTCCACCGTTCATATGTGAATCATGTAAACATAAAAACAAACACCTCCACTAGTGCAATGTAAAAACAAAGGTAGATGGTAATAACTGACAAAAACCCCTTGGCCCTTTCCAAATATGCAGCAGCTGAGAAAAGCACAGATGTGAACGTGTCCTATATGAAACCTTAGATGCTCTTTGTAATGGTTTTGCATAGAGCAGCCTGGATTCTCTTCTGGGGTCCCCCACCGACGCTTCTGGCTCCTCCTGCCTTCAGAGTGCCCCAATAGCAAGGTAAAAAAAAACTCTGACTTTAGAACCACTCACTTCTTGTCCAGGACTACATCTCCCATGAGGCATTGCTCCTCACATTCACAAGTTCTCAGTCACTTAGTGACATTTATGGATGGTGTACTGAGCTGTATGTGTGCCGCACTGTGTATACTGACATGTATGGACAGTGTACTGGGCTGTATGTGTGCTGAACTGTATTTCCTGAGGTGTAGACAAATAATGCATTCTGTATGCAGGCCAACTAATCGGCTGGCCGATTAATCAATTATGAAAATAGTATTCAATTAGTCGATTAATTGATTAGTTGTTGATCGATTAGTTGTTTCGGCCCTACCTTAAACCCCTTCTCAAGTACTGCAAGAGTCCCACCTGACTTATTGTTGGGGCTTCCCCTTCAGCCTGTCACTAAAGACAGCCAGCAGGTTACCCTTCTGAATAAATCCGATCTACCCCACCTCGGCCTGCCGCCAGTGGACATTCCGGAATGGCGCACCTCCTTGGAACCCCCGACTCTAGCCCGCTCAGAGCCGTGGCAGCCAGCAAGTCGTAGACACGAAACAAGACTCGCAATGGTCCTGCTCGTCTGACCAGGCAGGGGCCTTCCTCCTCGGCCACCTCTTGAACTGATGTCCTGGCACTGCCAGATGTTTTTGGTTTTCTTTTCTCACCATCTACTTTACTGCTATTGCCGCTGGAATGGGACTCCCGGACAGGTCCTCGTCTGATGTCTCCCCTATTACGCCCAGTAGGTGAACTCTTAGGAGTTTAATTCCCCAGAAAGGGTCATTGAGGGCACATGGGTCACTCACCTTTTTAGGCCAGGCGGCCTGGCGATGATCCCCGCACCTCCGAGATCAGAGTTGGTTCGCCTTCAAGGCGACCTGGTCTATGCATGTGTCTCATGTTATTGTTATGTTTTTGGTTTTCTTATAAATCCTTTTTTGTTTCCTCAGCACTCACTGCTTTAAGGATCGTCGTGTCGCAGGTCCCTCTCGGTCATCCTGGGCTCTTGGTAGCTCTCTGTATGCTGCTTCACAATGGCCTCCTTGACTTTAATGTTAGCCCTGACCCACAGATGGACACCTCCTCTGGCCGATCCATGCACACCTTTGCATTCCTCAAACACTTTCGTAAATTGTTGCACACCCACCATCTGGTGGACTGCTGGAGAGTGCTCCATCCCACAGGGAAAGACTTCAGTTACTATTCCACTGTGTATTTGTGGGTGGAACTCCGCTTTAAGCTGTAGAGAAAAAGTATTTTTTCCCCACTGAACTTTACCTTTAAAGTAAAGCTGGCATTATGTTGGAGTCTTCTCATTCAGTTTGTTGCTCTACAATTAAGGCTTCATTTAGATGTGCAGTTTAGGGCAGCAAAATTGTGTGGTTAAGCCTTGCTTTTGCCGCCTGCAAAATGCCCCATACTTACAGTGGAACTAGACTAAACCCTCCTCATTTTCAGCCAAGGAAGCTGCCATCTTAGTCAGTTTGATCTGCAACTGCCATGGTGCTGCACATTTGATCAGTTAGGACTCCAGCCATTTGATGGTTTGACAGTTTGATTGAGGACACAGGCAAATGTGACAGTTAGCATGTAACTGGTTTTCTTGGAATCATTAAATGAAAAGTTTTAAAGTGGACCGTCGCCCTGTTCCGCTACTCCAATCCTCCTGCCATCCTCTGTACGTAATGCAATGAATGACATGCACGTCACATATCCCAGGAGGCATAGCCTTCCATTCAGAGAAGGAGGAGGGGGCGAGCCTATCGGCACATTATTGGGATGCCTGTCTGAACCAGGAAGAGCCAAAGGGCCCCTTAATGACGTCAGAACATGATGGTGCGGGACAGAGCTGAGGCTGGGCATGAGATGATCTCACAGTGACATTGCTGGAGGATTATCTGAAATCTGCAGATACCGCCTTAAGGTAATGGGGGAAAAAAAGGGGGTGGCAGGTGCAGATACTCTTTAATTCCACCTTAAGCTGCAGTACGCAGCGGACGGGGTGGGGGGTTCATGCCGCAGTCGCAATGCGTTGCGACATGGCAAAGGTTACCTCACACGTAGAGACTTGTGGACGGCAAGACCACTGAACACTACATATTGAAATGCATGGCGAAGCACCGCATATGCACCACAACAGTGTGCAATGCATGTGGTTGGGGCTCGTTTGCCTGCAAAAATTGAGTCAAAACAGGCGGTGCCTCACTGCTTTCTGACTTGCCTGTCATTCGCCTCTGGAGTGCCATCCCAACACGAATAAGGCTTCAGAGGAAAGGGAGATTTAGACGCACATCTAAGGGCTCATTTACAGTTGCTTCGTCTTCAACACACATTAACCACTTCAGCCCTGGAAGGATTTCCCAGGTTAGGACCACAGCACTTTTTGCGATTGGGCACTGCATCGCTTTAACTGACAATGGCATGTACGTGCAACGTTGTACCCAAGCGAAATTTGCGTCCTTTTTTTCCCCCCACAAATAAAGCTTTCTTTTGGTGGTATTCGATCACCTCTGCGTCATTTCTGATCACCGCTATAAACCAAGAAAGAGCGACAATTTTGCAAAAAAAAAAAAAAAAAAATATACATACATACACATTATATATATATATATATATATATATATATATTTATTTTTCTTACTTTTTGCTGAAATTCAAATCCAAAAAAAAACCAAAACTTTTTTTCATCGGTTTTGGCCGATTTATATTCTTCCTCATAGTTCGCAAAAATTTTCAATTGGCGTTTATTGATTGGTTTGCGCAAAAGTTGCCTTGTTTACGGATGAGGAGAATTAATTTCTGTGGTTTTTATTTTTTTTTTTTTTTTACTAGTAATGGCGGCGATCTGCGATTTTTAGCAGTACTGCGATATTGGGGCGGACATGTCGGACATTTCTGACACTTTTTTGGGACCAATGACATTTATACAGCGATCACAAATTGAAATGTCCACTGATTACTGTATAAATGTCATTGGCAGTGAAGGGGTTAACCTGCAGAGGGCAATCTAGGGGTTAACTGTATTCCCTAGACATGTTCTAACTGTGGGGGGTTGGGCTACCATGGGCATAAGAGATCTAACTGATCCCAGTGACAGGGATCAGTGGATCTCTTATGTCCCCATTGACAGAGCTTGAACTGCTGTGTTTACATCGGCGGTTCCCCGCTCTTTGGCTCTGGCTGCTCATCGTGGCTCGCCGGCGGACATCGGGTCCGCCCGAACCGAGGGCACACTCCTCCGGAGTGTGTCGGGCACAAGAGCGCGCTCGCCCCTTAGCTGCACCTGCGCGAATAGCCGACTATTTGCTGCGATTTGCGGGGTGCATCCACACCGCAGCAGTAAATATACTGCGCCTATTGCTTCAACGTGCTTTTTTATATGTTTTTGATGCTTCGGTGATGCTTTTTTTAAGCTTAGCAGATACCCTGTGTGTATTGATAACTCAAACCTCAATCAGTGTGCAGTGCTTCATCAAGATAATAAACGAATATGACAAAGAAATCTGCATAGTGAAACCCAATATTCTCAATAGTGCAAATAGCTGTAGTTAAAGTGTTACTAAACCCAGTAATATTAAAAAAAAAGTCATCCGCCTCCTCTCACAGTGCCCACAGCTTATAAATCTTTTTACATTTAATTACTGCCACTATACACCTTTTTGGGTGATCTGAATACCGCGGTCACGTGATAAACTGCAGGGTCCGCCTGAGTGCTGAGTGTTTAGGTAGGAGGAGATTTCCACTACAGCCTATGTCCTCATGCTTTTATGGAAGCATTCATGAATCAAAATGTGACAAGTAAGCCATATTGCAAAAAATGGCCTGGTCATGAAGGGGGGTAAATCTTCCAGAGCTGAAGTGGTTAAAGAGGAAGTAAACTCCCCGTAAAAGTGGAAGATGTACTTCACCATTGGATTCCCTTCCCCTTGTTTTTCACATCATCCTCTATAGCCCTGAGGCACGGTGGTAGGCTCAACTCCATCAACAAGTGACGCTAGCAGCTGGAGGATATTGTGACAAACGCTATTAATCACTGTCATGGGGATCAATTTTTTCCGGTGAGTGGGTTGTTAAACTGGTGTTGGTGAAGGTGGATGCCATCCAATATTAGTCACTGATCAGCATTGTCAATTGGAAGATTTGGCACTGTGCACACCTAAGCACTGTCACTTTATGCGTACATTTGATACGGACCTATTTGCACTGCGATATTGAACTGTATTACTACTTATCCAGTCTATTGAAGCGTGACAGAGTTTTGCACAGATTTTCATGGACTATTTGCACCATAAACTTAACTTGAATTTTTTTGCATTCATTGTTTTTCTTTTTGCATATCGGATATGGACAATTTTTGCACTGAATATAAATCCATTGAATTTTAGATCCGTTTAATATGGTCACTGAAGAGTGACGGATTATCACTTGCACACATTAAACTACGGTTTTGGTTTATATATGGCTGTGGGAGCGTGGTTTAAATTTTGGTTTTATTTTGCACATATGACGACATCTTGTCTGGCACACGGGCAGCTCCACGACAACTTTTGCATCCCATTGCATGGGTAAAGGAACCCCTTAAGGTTCCAAACTCCCCTGGTGTTTTTTGTACCTATAGGTAAGCCTATATTAAGGCTTACCCATAGGTACTGTAAATATCTCCTAAACTTGTTTAGGAGATATCTACTGTATAACTGTGCCGATTAGGTCATTAGCGCATGCGATCTGAAGAAATGGCCACCCGTGCCGTTTCTTCAGGGTCTGTGCCATGACCGGTGGCTCCCGTGTGTTGCGTAATTGTGGCTCCAGCCAATCACAGCGCCGGAGACCGTGAACCCAGAAGTAACTCCGGGAAAGATGCCGGCTGTGTCAGCGGTGTGTGGGTGCTGCTGCATCATTCTAAGGTAAGCATTTCATAATGAGCTAGTATGCAATGCTTACTAGCTCATTATGCCCTTGTATTGCAGGTTTTTTTTCTCTTTAACCACTTGCTGACTGTGTGTAGTACATATACAGCGGCAAAGTGGCACGTTCCCTCAAATCCGATACACGCATTCGCAAATAGCAGGCGTGCGTGCCCGCCAGTGGCCTAGGATCGCTTGCGAGAGAGCCAGAATGGGGAACTGCCGATGTAAATACGGCGGTTCCCCGCTCTGTGAGGGGGGGCATGACAGATTTACTGATCCCTGTACTCTGGATCAGTTAGATCTGTTATGCCCATGACAGCCCAAGCCCCATACAGTTAGAACACAGTTAACCCATAGATCCCCTCCCTGCATGTTAACCCTTTCACTGCCAATGACATTTATACAGTAATCAGTGGCTATTTTTAGATCTGATCGCTGTATAAATGTCATTGGTCCCAAAAAAGTATCAAATATGTCCGCTGCAAGATCACAGTCCTGATAAAAATCGCAGATCGCCACCATTACTAGTAAAAAAAAAAAAAAGTAAAAAATAAACTCCATAAATGAAATCTCATGGTTTGTAAACATGGCAACTTTTGCGCAAGCCAATCAAACGCTGATTGCGATTTTTTTTTAACCACAAATATGAGGCAGTATATATTGGCTGATGAATACATTTGTTTTTTATTTATTTATTTTTTGGACATTATAGCAAAAAGTAAAAAATATTTTTTTTCTTCAAAATTGTCGCTATTTTTTTGTTTATAGCGGTGATCATAAGTGATGCAGGGGGGATCAAATAACACCAAATGAAAGCTCGATTTGTGGGGGAAAGGGCGTCAATTTAGTTTGGGTACAACGTCGCAGTCAGTTAAAGCGACGCAGTGCCGAATCGCAAAAAGTGCTCTGGTCCTAAAGTGGGAAATCCTTCCAGCGGTGAAGTGGTTAAATAAAGTGTCTGAAGCCCTGTTTTGAAACAAGTGTACGTGAGCATAAATCTACACTAGGCATATAGTCAGATTCTTTGGAATCCACATATACACTTTCTTATTCCAGTGTTCACCAACACCCCTCAGCACCAGAGTATGCCCAACTCTGACCAGCTGTTCCCCTATACATTGCATGTACTGGGCCTTGTCAGTCAACATCTCTAGGCCAGAGGTAGGTAGCAGCTCCCAATAATAAGAGGGCGGTGTGCTCCCACATTCCTCTACATACAACACGAATAGGGGAGGGGGGAAGCACACTGAGCAGCCCTCATTCCCACACACAGCAGCCCTTCTAATACATGAACGTGTCACAATTTCAGACGACACAAAGCACCCCTCAATGCTTTTCTGTTATTTCAGCCATACCTTCAGCTTGAGAATATCTACAGTGTCCGCCATGTTTCTTACACGCCTCGGTAGCCACACACCCTGCAAGCGCAGCTATTGGTCCGTCGCACACGTGACGTCACTTCCACAACAAAGCGCGGGAGTTTCCACCGCGTTTCTTTTTCCCGAAGCCGCAGGAAAATCCGCCACCGCCGCCGTTGCAACGCCTCCGTACAACTCCACGAGCCGCTCACTAAAACTAGGGCTCACTACTCGCTACACAACACTTACTTCTCAGCGGTCCGGTCACCTGACCCGGAAGCGCTTCTCATTGGCTGGCCACGTTGTATGGTGGTGAGCATAAGCCATTCAGAGAGAATGGGAGGGAGAAGCGTGAGGGGGCAAATCAGAGTTGTGCGCAGAAGGAATACGTCACGCCGTCGTCGCCATCTTTGTTAGGGTCCGAGACCTCATTGAGGTAGCGATAATAGGGCTGGGCGCCATGTTACGTGCGGAATGTCGTCACTTGCTCTCCGCCTTGGATTTGTGGTAGCGGAAGTGGCGGCGTTTCCTGGAGACCGGTGACAGGCGGAGGCCGTAGCTACAGGTAAATGGTGTTGGGGTGGGTATTGTAGAGTGTGGTGTCGGCTGTCACACTGGCTAAGGTCCCCCAGTGTAAAATGCATGCTACCTGACATTGTCTACCCACAATGTCTCCACTGCAGGTAAGGCGCAGTGCCTCCATCATGGGGCCTCCTTATAGGAAGTCATTGTTGAACGATAATCTCCAGGTACATGTGCAGGGGGGCTCTGCTCTGTATTTAACAATAGATCATCACATGAAGCTGAGCTCCAGGCACATGTACAGGGGGGGCTCTGCTCTGTATTTACTAATCGATCATCACACGTATGTACATGTAATGGATATAGATTTGGGGCTTCTGTGCCCAAACCAGCAATGACTGCTCTGCTTCACCCCCCCCCCTTTCCTAGATTCAGAGACACAGATTAGATGTTAAAGGGGAGTTCCTGCCATTTCTGTGTTTATTAAAAGTCAGCAGCTACAAAAAGTGTAGCTGTTGACTTATAATAAAAGCACTCTCACCTGTCCCACGGTCCAGTGATGCGGCCGCCCAAAACCTCGGTTCTCTCCCCGGTACCGGCATCACTAGTGTGGGCACCTGGTTGTGATGCTGCATGTTCTGAATGGCCAGGCAATCTTCTGGGACCTGTGAAGTGTCCTTGGAGATTGCAGGGAGGGAAGGGGAGAGGAGACCTCGGGGCGCTCCGAGCTGAAGTGGGAGCTGGGTACCTGTCATAACTAGGTGCCCACCCCCCAAAAAAATGACATGCCGTGGGGCATGTCAGGAGTTCATAAAGTGGAAGTTCGAGTTTTGGGTGGAACTCCGCTTTATTCTAATCAGCTCAAACAACCTGATGCTGGTGTCTCCTGCTGTTATGTGTAATCTGTTAAGGCTTCTTTCTCTCATTGTATAATTCCTCATTGTGTGCCTCCTAGGTGTAAGTCCCCATTTTTAATTGAGTTACGTATTGTTTCTGTCTGTCTGCTAGTATTGTGTCCTCTTTTTGGAAACAATTCACTTTTTGAGTTAAAAAAATAAGACAACAGTAAAGTTAGCCCAATTTTTTTCCCCATATTGTAAAAGATAATGTTACGCCAAGTAAATTGATACCCAACATGTCATGCTTCAAAATTGCGCCTGCTCATGGAATGGCAACAAACTTTGGTACGTAACCACCTCCCACCCGCGCCATAGCCGAATGACGGCTACAGCATGGCTCTAAAATGCCGGGAGGACGTCAATAGACTCCTCCCATTTGGCTTGTGCTGGGCGCGCGGGCGCGAGCGGCGCGCGCACGTGCCGCCGCACACTGCGGGAGCGTGCCCACGGGTCGGGCGGACCCAATGTCCGCCGGAGACCCGCGATCTCCTTTCAGAGAGGAGGAACGGGGAACCGCTGTAGTAAACACGGCGGTTACCCATTCTGTGAATGGGACATGACAGATCTACTGATCCCTGTCACTGGGATCAGTTAGATCTGTTCTGTCCCAACCAGCCCCGCCCCCCCCCACAGTTAGAACACACCCAGGGAACATTGTTAACCCCTTCACTGCCCTGCTGGTTAACCCCTTCACTGCCAATGACATTTATACAGTAATCAGTGGACATTTAAATTTCTGATCTCTGTATAAATGTCATTGGTCCCAAAAAAGTGTCAAAAACGTACGACATGTGCGCCCCGATATCGCAGTACCGCTAAAAATCGCAGATCGCCGCCATTACCAGTAAAAAAAAATAAAAAAAAATAAAAATGCCATAAATCAATGTCCATAGTTTGTAGGCGCTATAACTTTTGCGCAACCCAATCAATAAACGCCGATTGCGATTTTGTTTTTTTTTACCAAAAATATGTAGAAGAATATATATCGGCCAAAACTGATGAATAAATTTGTTTTTTTTTATTTTTTATTTTTGGATATTTATTATAGCAAAAAGTAAAAAATATTTTTTTTTTTTCAAAATTGTCGCTCTTTTTTTGTTTATAGCGGCGATCAGAAATGACGCAGAGGGGATCAAATACCACCAAAAGAAAGCTCTATTTGTGGGAAAAAAAGGACGCAAATTTTGTTTGGGTACAACGTCGCACGACCGCGCAATTGTCATTCAAAGAGCAACAGCGCTGAAAACTGAAAATTGGTTCGGGCAGGAGGGGGGTTTAAGTGCCCAGTAAGGAAGTGGTTAATCTCCATCGGCGACATTTAAAAATTCCTACAGGTTACCAATTTTGAGTTACAGAGGAGGTCTAATGCTAAAATTATTGCCCTTGCTCCAACGGTTGCAGCGGTACCTCATATGTGTGTTAACACCGTTTTCATATGCGGGCGGGACTTGTGTATGCGTTCACTTCTGCGCGTGAGCTCGGTGGGACAGAGCGATTTAAAAAAATTTTTTCCTTATTTATTCTTTTTTATTTTTACACCGTCCTTTAAAACAAAAAAAAAACAATTTTGATCACTTTTATTCCTATTACAAGAAATATAAACATTTTCTTGTAATAGAAAAAAAATATGCCAGGACCTCTTAAATATGAGATCTGGGGTCAAAAAGACCTCACATCTCATATTTACACTTAAATACAATAAAAAATAATGACACTCAAAAAAAAGTCCCCTTTAAGACCTTTGGGTAGAAGTGACGTTTGACGTCGCTTCCGTCAGTCAATGCTATGGAGCCGAGTGGGCGGCATCTTCCACTCACTCTGCTCACAGGCATGGGGCAGAGCAGATCGATGGTCTCCGCTGCTACCGGGGGGTCCAGTAAGTGGCGGAGACGACGGGAAAGTGGGAGGAGGCACCTCTCCCACCCCTGATAAAAGTGATCTTGTGGCGAATCTGCCACAGAGACCACCTTTATCTGAAAGAGGACTGTCCGCTGAAAAAAAAAAATACTGGGGTTATGGTAGCTATCTGCTACCATAGCAATGGTATTCAACCCCAAAGGACCGCCGTATATACACGATTGGCGGTCTGGAAGTGGTTAAAAATACCTATGCCACTTACAGATCAAAAACGCCCGTGTGTATGAGGCCTAAGCAGCAATGTTATTCATTACATTGTATCAAACTGTCCCATTTGACTCCATGGTGCATTCATTAACATTTGTGGGCATTTAGGTATTCCTCTTCTAATTCCTACCACTACATATTGGCCTTATTTTTGCTTTTATATGTGTTTTGTAAGGAAATCTAACAATTTAACCCTTTGTCTTTCAGAATGAATGTTGGGGTGGCTCATAGTGAAGTGAACCCCAATACACGAGTGTTGAACAGTCGAGGAATATGGCTGGCTTACATTATTCTAGTGGGTTTTCTTCACATAATCCTCCTGAGCTTTCCCTTCTTCAGTGTTCCGGTTGTCTGGACCCTGACTAATGTCATTCACAATTTTGTAAGTTATTACTTTTAAACGTATTTTATCATTTTTAATACATACAAGTAGGGATGCACCGATACCAGTTTTTTAAGACTGAGTATGAGTACTGATACTTTTTCTCAAGTACTCGCCGATACCAATTACCGATACCTATTTTTAGGGTCATGAGACAGTTTTTTTAGACTAATGAAAAATGATTACTTGAGCCTAGGTTCACACTGATGCGGTGCTGGGAACCACATGTGATTCAGACAGAAATCGCACAGCATTCCTGTTCAAATCACATGTGATTCTTTGCAGTGCGATTTGAGCCCATTCATTTTGTATCGGCTCAATCGCACTGCACAAAAAAGGTGCAGGGAGGTATTGGTTTTAGCATTGGAGCATTTTGCATGAGACACCATTACATGTTTCATTTCTTCCCAACTAGTTCCAGCTCACAGACCAGGCCCTCCTCTGACAGCACTCTGCTCCACATTCTACTTTAATTTCCTCCACTTTGATCCCCCAGCACTGACTATGGAGATCAGAGGAGCACTGCAGGAACAGGTTAATCACACACGGATGGTGTGGGGTGCAGTAAGGTGTTAATGATGCATATGGAGATAGGGAGGTACAATAACAGGTTAATGATGCATAGAGTGGGGGTGCAGTAAGGGGTCAGTGTATGGCAAAAGGGGGAGGAGGGGTGTGAAGTAAGGGTCAATGTATGGCGATGGGAGGGGGGTGTGATATAAGGGGTCACTGATGTATATGAAGATGGGGAGGTGCCCTAAGGGGTCACTAATGTATATGCAGATGGGGAGGTACAGTAAGGGGTTACCGTTTTAGAGATGGGGAGGTGCAATAGGGGTTAATGTATACAGTTGTGTGCAAAAGTTTAGGAACCCCTGACAATTTCCATGATTGTCATTTATAAATATTTGGGTGTTTGGATCAGCAATTTCATTTTGATCTATCAAATAACCGAAGGACACAGTAATATTTCAGTAGTGAAATGAGGTTTATTGGATTAACAGAAAATGCACAATATGCATCAAAACTAAATTGGACAGGTGCATAAATTTGGGCACCCCAACAGAAAAATCGCATCAATATTTAGTAGAGGAGAACAGAGCCAGGGTTGCTCTGATTGGCTGAGTGGAACCAGCTGAGCGCACCGATTCGCCAAGGGTCCTGTCAATCATTCATATTTAGTAGAGCCTCCTTTAGCAGAAATAACAGCCCCTAGAACAGGGGTCTCCAAACTATGGCCCTCCAGTGGTTTAGGAACTACAATTCCCATCATGCCTAGTTATATATGTGAATGTCAGAGTTTTACAATGCCTCATGGGACATGTAGTTCCGCAACAGCTGGAGGGCCGGAGTTTGGAGATCCCTGCTCTAGACGCTTCCTATAGCCTGTAATGAGTGTCTGGATTCTGGATGAATGTATTTTGGACCATTCCTCTTTACAAAACATCTCCAGTTCAGTTAGGTTTGATGGTTCAAGAGCATGGACAGCCCGCTTCAAATCACCCCACAGATGTTCAATGATATTCAGGTCTGGGGACTGGGATGGCCATTCCAGAACATTGTCCTCTGCATAAATGCACGAGTAGATTTTGAGCAGTGTTTTGGGTCATTGTCTTGTTGCAATATCCAGCCCCGGCGTAACGTCAACTTTTATAGTTGTCTAAGAACTCTTATTACAACTCCTTAGTCAGTGTTTCAACTGCAATGCGGCCCCGACCTATAACGTTGTTCTGTTACTGGGTTTTGTGACGAGTTTTAGATGAG